>VDFB02358945.1:0-53961 GCA_007258455.2 Sequoia sempervirens
CATTTCAACAATATCTTCGATTGTCATTTCCCTTCTATCAATTATGGACCTGTTGCATCAGTAACATTCTGATTCTTTACAGATTTCAAGATTAGCACTCCACTGGAGGAATTTAGACCTTTGAAAACACTTATAGCCTCTTTCGTAATCTTAAAAGGTATATTAAACCACATGAACTCGACATGAACTCGGCTCAAAATATATCGCACCCATTCGCTTTCCTCAAATATGGGAAATTTCACAAACTATGTGAACTTCTTCTCTTCTAGGGTTTTGTATTCCAGCTTAACAGTGAAGTCCTCTCCAATTATATGGTTGGAATACAAATTCAGCATTTGTGAGCTTCCTAACTCTTCAATATTGGCATGTATATAAGCCCTAATGTCTTCAGTATGCAAGACTTCGTACAATACACACAAAAATGCACCTAGGGGCTCAGTCTCAATAGACTTAAAAGGATTCCACTTGAACTTTAGATGGGGTCTATCCTTGACTTCAACTACCAATGGAGTGTCCATTTTGCAAATTCACAAATTCATAGGTTTTTATGATAAATACCTTTTTTTTGGATCAAAGTTTGATCATTGAATCTTCTTCACACTTGAATCTCTCTGTAATTCAGCAAAGTTCACCCCAGAGCTCTCCAAAAAAAATTTCTCCAAAATGAAAAGTGACAAATGAAAGATAAAAATGACTTTTTATTGTTCGTACAACTAACCCTTTTTGTCGCAATAAATGCTTTTACCCTAATTCATCTAGTTACCTTATTTCCATGCACTAAGACATAATATTCTTCTACGGATATCCAATACTGTATAATACTTCCTCCAATTGGTTGAAAAACACATGAAAGGCATATATGCACTTATTGGACTTATCCACATTCCAGTGTCAGTTATCGGCAGCGGGTTAAGAGATTTTCTTGACAGCTCCCCCTAGGCCAAAGGCCTAAAACTAATTCTTGGAGGAAATACCAGAAGTAGATTCTAGTGTTGGCACATTTCCCTCAACAAAGGGATCCTTCTTTACCCATTTCTTCTGTATTTGCCTCCTGATCACATTTGTAGTGACTTTACCTTTTCCCTTAACATGTTGTTGCATGTTTTGTTTTACTAGACCTCTTCTATTCCAACATAATATAGTAGTGTGGTCAAATTTGTTGTAGTTGTAACACACAAAATTTCTCTGTCTAGACCTATTGTTCCACTAATTTTTCCTTGATCTGTATTGGTTATCAATATGCCCAAGTCTATTGCATGCATAACATTTGACATCTCTATGAAATTTTTTCATCACATTTCTGCATTCATTTGACTTATGACCAAACTTATTACAATTAAAGCACTCATCTGAGAATGATGGTCCACTTGGATTCATCCTAATTCTACACCGAGAAGCCATTTGATCAAATTTATTGGAAGAAAAACATTAACCATTGAATCTTTGAGAATTTGGTTGTCTTACCAAATTCCTTCTAGCTCCATTCATTTGATTTCCTTGCCTGAATCTCCCTTGTCCAGATTTCCTTTGTCTAGATCTAAAACTTTCTCCTTCTTCATAGCCAAGACCTCACTTGTCATCATCAATCCTCTGACCTTTAATTAGTTCATCAAGCTTGGTTGAGCTTGCTTTGAATTTCTCCTTGTACTCATTTGCAGTAGCAAGTTCATTTATGAGATCATCAAGCTATTTTTCAAGCATTTCCTCATTGTTTTTAGATTGTTCCAATTCATTGTCCAATAGATTGATTTCTTCAAAATTTTCTTTCAAAGATTGAGCAAGCTTTTCTTCATTCTTCCTTCTATCTTCAATTTCCTTGGTCATTTTCATCATGATCGATTCCATCTCACACTTCAGGGCAGCATTTTCTCTGGAAAAATTTTCACATTCTTATATTTTCTCCTTCAAGGAATGACTCAGTTTTTCATCTTCCATGCTTCTATTCTTCTTCTTAAGCTTATCACATAATTCCTTTCTTTTCTCCCTTGATTCATTGATTTTTTCTTTCAATGACTGAATGAATTTCTCTACATTCTCAAGATTTTCCTACAGTTCTTGATTCTTAGATTTTGACTAGTCAAGATCATCCAGGGCCACCAAAAGTTGTTCTTGAAAACTACTTGTATCCATTGAAAAAAAATTCCAAGATCTCCCCAAGTTGTTAGACTTCTTTCAAGGAATTGGTTCTAATACCAATTGTTGGAAACAAGCAACACTGAGAGGGGGGGTGAATCAGTGTTCTGTAAAAATTAAATTTATTATTCTAATCTTTAACCCACTTAAAACATTCAACAAAGAGAAATATGCATGAACAAAAGGCTAATAACCACAACACCATAACAAAGGATTTTTAGATGGAAACCTTGTTAGGGGAAAAACCACAGTGGATGCCCAATCCACAATATGATCTAAGTATACTCAAAAGAAAGATTACAATGTGGGAATGCACTTGCATTTAGGCACACTGCCTAGAGCTCATTACTCAAAATAGAAAGGAACACTTCCTTACAAAGGTTTGGATTAGATCCAAGAGAATGAACTAAAAGAGTAACATCTACAAATGCTTGATTATAGTTCCAGTTAGGCTCAGTAGTTGATCTTCTATCCTTCTGATTGATTCTGCACTTCTACTCTATTTTTCTCTAACTTGCATCATAAAATATTTAATGCACAAGTGAAATTATGCATAATAACTCAATCACCCTTTTGATATTCACAACACACATCGACATAACTTATCCACACACAAAATGATATAATTGATCATTTATATATATCTATGACTAAGAATTTAATCGCAACCTGTCGGCTTCAATAAAACTTAAGAATATTTACAACTGTTGGCTCAAATCATGAATGATATTCAATGCACATCCACAACGGTTGGTCACAACTTAGCTCGAACCCAACTCAAAATGCTCGAACACAGAAACATTTGAGTAAACACTCCTCGAATATCTGTGACACTTTATACCAACTGGGTCAGCCACAAAACACTGATGAATAGAAATATATCCAATCTGGATCTCTAGACTTATACAAAACTTGATACGAGGCACTGAGATTTTTGGACAACACAAGGCATACATTGATTAACCTTCCATAAGATCCACAACTCAAAATAATGAAAAAAATATGTATGTGAATCGATGAACACAAAATTGTCGAATGCTTTGTTCTTCTTAGTCTGTCTTCAATCTGTCTACCGATACAAGAAAATGATGATGTGTGGATCCAATCACCAACTAGGGTTTCCATCAATGACAACACCAGAAAACATTTGTAGCATCTCTTTCCAACAAGGATTACAAGGAAGGTTGTAGTTTATTAGAAGGTTCATAACAAAACTACTTACAAGTGGGATGAGAAATGTGATAAATATTTCCTATAGATCAAATATTATCTATTAACACCTCCAATGCTCATGCCACCGATACCAAAAAAAACCATTGATCCTATATATCTCAACAACATTAGTAACACCAGGAACTCTTTTGGCACAACATGATGAAAATGGAAAGGAAAGGGCCATCTATTAAATTAGTAGAACCCTGGCGGGATATGAAATGAACTATTCACCCATTGAGAAGGCAAGCCTAGTATTATTTTTTGCTTCATAAAATTTTACACATTACATGTCACATCAAATCAAGCTCATTACAAAGATCGACCCACTCATATACTTGCTATCTAAATCAACTCTCACTGGGCGAATGACCAAATGGGTAATGATCTTAACCAAATTTGACATAGAGTATGTAGAGTGCAAGAAAATAAAAGGACAAGTGAATGTAGACCAATTGGAAGAGGCACCCATCTATGCAGAGAACCCCTTGACATCAGAGTTCCCTGATGAATCAATGTTCCTTATCAATCTCACAACTCAGTGGAAGATGTACTTTGATGGATTGTTCACCTAACATGGATCTTGAGCAAGAATTCTTTTCATCACCCCTCAAAGTGATTGCATTTGAAAGTCCTACAGGCTATCATTTTCGTGCACTAACAACATTGTTGAGTACAAAGCCCTAATCACATGTCTAAGGATAGCAGTTCGATGGAAGATACAATAGATGAAATTCTATGGAGATTCATAGCTAGTTATCAACCAAGTCAACAAAGACTATCAAACTAAGGATGGAAAGCTTACACCTTACAAGAAGATCATAGAGAATCTCAAAGACCTTTTCATTGACACAAATTTTGAGTAGATTCATTGCATAAACAACAGAGCAATAGATGCCATGGCAACAATCGGATCACTATTAGATATGTTGAACAACATCCTCCAATGTGAATTCTTGGTAGAACAACTTCTCATACCAACATTCAAAATCCTTGAATCTAAATTCATGTGTATCATTGTTGGTACTAGATCCCTGTGGTATCATGAAATATTCATATACCTAAGCAAAGAAACCCTTCCATCTGATATCACCTCAAAATTTAAAAAATACTTTTGTCAAGAAGGAATCCTGATTCATGATCCTAGGTGATACCCTTTACCATCGGAGCATCAAAGTGACATTACTATAATGTCTTAACAAAGAGGAAGACTTAACTACTTTAATATAAGTACACTATGGTTCTCATTCTAGTGGTATGACTTTAGCTAAGAAACTATTGAGGATGGGGTACTACTAGCCAACCATGGAAAGAGAAGCTCATCAGTATGTGCAAAAATGTGTCCAATGTCAACAACATGGAGATCTGATCCATGCCCCAGCTCAAGAATTACAACCAATGATCACACCCTAGCCTTTCTCCTAGTGGGGGCTTGACCTCATAGGAAAAATAACTCCAACCTCAGCCAATGGCCACAAGTTTATCATAATCGCCACTGAGTACTTTACCAAGTGGGTTGAAGCGATTCCTATGACCTACATTACATGGAAGCAAATTGCCAAGTTTATCTTGAATTGCCTCATCTATCGCTATGGTGTTCCTCAAACCCTAATCTTAGACAACATAACACCCTTTAAGAATTAGGATGTGAAAGAGCTATGCCAAATATTCAAAATCCAACATCAATTCTCTACCCCATATTATCCCTGGGGCAACAGTCAAGCTAAAGCTACAAACAAAACCATTCTAAAAATCCTAAAGAAAACGGTCAATGAAGTTGGTTGTGACTGGCATCTGTAGTTTCATTATTCTCTTTGGGTCAATTGAAACAATATCTGCACACTAACAAGTGCAACCCCTTTCTCCTTTGTCTATGGATCAAAATCCATTCTATCAATTGAGGTTGAGCTCCCATTAGAGTGTTGCTATAGAACTTGATCACTGATGAAGAATACAAAGTATCTCGGCTAAATGAGCTAGAATTCTTGGATGAACATCATCTTGATGCCCTCAATCACCTACAAGTATATCAAAACTGACTGAAATAGAGTTATAACAAGAAGATCAAATGTCAGTCTTTCCAGGTAGGGGATCTTGTCCTAAAATAGAATCAAAAGAATCTTCCAGATCATGATAGTAAAGGAAAGTTTGAGCCTAATTGGTCAGGTCCCTTTGTTATCATGACTAGCTATGGATCATAAGCATACCAATTGTCAATTCCTAAAGGAGAACCCTTGCAGGAGCCAACTAATAGCTTGCATCTTAAAAAAAATTATGCCTAGTCTTGAAGGGTGTAAAATCTAAAAATGCAAAAAAAAATTAAAAAATTAAAAAAAAATGAAAAAGATTGAAAAAGTAAAGAAAAAAATTGTCCTATAGTGAAAACCACTTTGATGGCACTTTGGGAAAGTACCTTGGTGAAAACTTGGAAAATGGGCACTTTGCATAAATAAAGTACCTCCATCTATTCTTTGGCTCTTTATCCTACCATTCTTTGCACCACCCTCCATTCTTTGCATCACCATCCGTTTATCGTATCATCCATCCTGTTTATTCCACCATCCATCTATGTCTCTATCATAGCTTGATATTGTGAAATATCATATCCCCTTTAGTACTATTTGGCATATTCCATAGGTCAATTTGTCTTTCCTGTATCAAGGTAGTCTACTGTGTCACGCTCGAGGCACTTCGTTATCGATCATATCGGGTTCTTGTATATCTTAAGGTCATCGGGAATCTCATCAAAAAATACCAAAAAAATTCATAAAACTTCATCAAAATCCAAAAACCTCCAAATCTTGTATAGCTAAAACCAAAAAAAATTCAAAAAATTGTAAAGGAAAAATCCAAAACATCCAAAACACATCAAAATCCTAAAAAGGTCGAACATCGAAATCCAAAAACAGTATCGTAGTCGAACTACGTGGTCTCTGTGTGTATAACGTAGGAAGGACTATGTGTATAAGCCCTCGAGGCCCCTAGGATAGGTCTTTTAGGTGAGGTTCTTGGTCATAAATCTTTGAAAATTTTCCAAAAACATCCAAATAACTCAAAAAATCCAAAAACATCCAAATAACTTAGAAAAACTCCTAAACATTTAAATATCGGAAAAACACAAAAACATTTGAAAATTGAAAACATAAAAACATTAGAAAACATTCAAAAGACCTAAAAAACATCAAATATCTTAGAGAAAAACCCTAAATATCCTCAAATAACTTGAAAACCCAAAACATTCACATAAACTTTCAAAAAGACCAAAAACAACCTCAAATCATTTTCAAAAATACCAAAAACATTGAAATATTCCAAACAATCCAAAACCACCCATCCCATTTCACTTTCACCTACAATAAACTTTCAACCATAATAAATCAATCGCCATCTTCAACCTTTGGCAAAAAAAATAGAAAGCAAGTATAGCAAGTTTTAGTGAGATCCTAATTGTCAAAATCTAAAGTCTAGGTCATAGGTAAATACATCAATGAAGTTTATATCAACGACTTATCACAAAACTCATCATTATCCTAAAATCAAGCAACCTTTGATCAATATGTCCTAGGATGTATCCTTCCCACGATGGACATCAGTATTAGGCATCACCTCAACTAAAATAAATAGGTGAGATATAGATAACATTAACTATTTGTCTTTGATCTTCTCTTATGATTTATCTTAATGACCCATTTTGAGGACCTCTCGATGATGTCTATCAAAATTATTTAGAGAGAAAGGAATGGGGCATCGATCATTATCTTTCATTTTTTGTGCTTGTGGATATTCTTGTAAAATAATCTTGGCGCATACTTGCTTAGTTGTGTGTAGGAAGTTATTTTGGAGTACATTTTTTATTATTGTGTATGCTTTGGTCCAATGTATTCTAGGATTCTAACTTACATTCCAACGAGGTTTCCGTATGTCAAGGTGTGAACAAGAACTATATTATTTGTTTGCAAAGTCAAAGTTCATTACATTAGATACAATGTTGTCCTAGTTATCAATACCTTGATGCATTGTGTCTATGTGTTATATCAAACAATAAGGAATGATGGAAAATCCCAATCTTGAAAAATAAGAAAATCATCTTGCATTCAACATCATCATGTATTTCTCATCATCATCTCTAATAAAGTCTCGGTGGATCATAGACTTGTTGGATCTTTTGAAGCAATCATCACAATCAATAGTCATTCATCTTGTTTCTTCTATCTTCTCTCCGTGCTAACTTGGTATTATGATAGTCAACAAAAACATCATAAATGCATCCATCCTGCATCCAAAAACCATTAGCATGCATACATCATGGCATAGTCATAACATATCATATAACATACATTTTGCATTATCATTTAAGTTGTGACAAATGATATATATTTGTTATTCTAAGCATCTTGAATCGTTGCATATCATATCATAAGCATAAACATTTGCATTATCCATCCATACATCCATATGCATACATGATCATCTCATCATAAAATCGCATAGAAAATACATAAATAGAAATGCATCCATAACATTTGCATACATAATCATAGCATAATATCTGCATATCATATCATCCATCCTATAGCATATCATGAAAATATACTGAAAAATAAATATAACATTACATCCATTCATACCATTACATATCATATATCATTGCATATCGCATAAGCATAAGTAAAGTGCATCCATACATGATTAATTATAAGCATGACACATCTCACATCATATGTATCCATAAAATTATAAGTATGAAATAAGATGAACACATCATATCGAATATGTATTTCTATCGTATATATCAAAAAATGAATGTCATGGTACAATATCTGGATCAATCTATGTATATCGATCATAAATAAAATATCCACGAGGCTATCAAAAGGAGCCCATGAATGTATATCTGTATCAAAGAATAGGGCAACAAAATTTAAAGGTGTTTGTATAATCGAGCTAGCCCTAATGGCTACTCCCCTCTCTAGCCTTCCTCTTTGGATGATCCTCAGCCCTGGGTTGTGCATCACTCTATTGTGAATAGTCAAGCTATCTAAGTGGCACTAATGTTGGTATGTGGCAATTGATCATGCTATACTGTATAGCCCATGGTATACTATACACCCCAGCCCCTTGTCCTTGCCGGGGTCCGAAAAAGGGAAAAAATCAATGAAAAAAGAAAAATCTGATTTTGTAGAACCAAAAATCTGGAAGCTTCTAAGCTTGTTAAAAAGGGGATCAGATGGGTATTACTGTATGATTAAAAACGCGATTATTCGCAAGATTGTAATAGGTTTTTCATTGGATAATAAAAGTATTGGATGGCTGCGGTTTGGTGGATGTAGCCCAGATTGGGTGAACCACGTTAAATTCTGTGTTATGATTTATTCTGTGCATGTTTTAGTTTCTCTGTTTTATTATATAAATCTGCATTTAATTTTTAGATCTGCCATCTCTAACCCTAACAACTAACTCATCTCTGTGGTAATGCATCCTATAATAGGTTGCCTTGGTCACAACCTCTCTATAAAATCTCATGGATACAATCATGCCCTATGTGGCCACTGTCATCACCTCCAGCTACTGGCAACAACCAATCTCTTGATCTCTCTTAATAGTCATAGCTTGTACTTACTTCCTCATGTGATCCCTCTCTACTGTGATGGCCACAACCTATTGTCTGGCCCAGTCCTACTCAAATTAATAACCAAAATTTGATGGCGGGCCTGATCTTGCTCACCTGTAAGAACTTGCACCTGGTGTTGTAGTTGTTGAATCTGTATATCTTTGGGATTCAATGGCTACTACTAAACAAGAGGTTGTTGAGGAGGTTGTTGTATCACTATGGTCTCCTTCTAATCTGCTGATCTTGGGCATCTTGTCCTTTGCCCCTACCTGCTCCCCTCCCTCTAGGTCTCCCTCATGGAGCACCCATTGGATCTATCAACCTGCATGGGGGTGTGAACCATGCACCATATGCCAATGTTGTCTACACGTTTACCTAGACCTGATCGTAAGCCCATGGTCGTGCCACCAACTATTAGAAACCTTCGACCACCTCTGAAGCTAGAATAGTCGGTCCCCATGTGGGAACCTCTTGAGCTTATCTAATGAATATAGCCCTGTAGGAATCATTGGACCTGTCTTGATACTCACCAAACTGTCGAGCCACTCTATCTGGCAGGTATTTCTCTATGATGGTGTTCTCCTAACCCTGCATGTACTAGGTGTGTCTGGCAAAGTGGAGTTGTTGAACATCTTTGTACCATGTTGGCATCTATAGCCAGGGTCACCATTTGAATACCATCATAAAAATCCAGTACCCGACACAACTATGGAAGACCAAGCTACCTTGTATGCTACATAGTAATGGCGCCTATATACCTCCAAACCACAAGATCATCTGGCTCGATGTCATCCATTTGTATGATCAATTAGAGCATAGAAATATGCTCCCAAGCCCAAATGTGTAGCAAGGTAACCCCTGCACCAATAGCTTTGTCATCATAGTAGATGAAGTTGTGCATATCATGATATAATGAGGTCAACATCACTGGCCCCCATGCAAAAAAAGTCTTGTAGAGCATATCGTTCCATGCTAAGCCCCATTCTAGGTTGAATCCCCTGCTCTGTCGATTAGGAGCAACCAAAACATAAATGACAACTATGATAATCGACTTGAAAGTGGGAATGTGACCTCTGTATGCCTCAAGGTCAATCTACAAAGTAACTAGATTGATGGCCTCCATCTCTATCACCTCATGACAACATCATATCCAACATCAACATCATAAATCACTCACTTGCCATGAATCAAAAAATGTAGAATCTGCCATGTGTCCTCTAATGTGGTTGTTGCCTCACCTTTCAAAAGGTAGAATGATGAAGTCTCACTATGCCATCGCTCACACAATGCAGTCATCATAGCTAGATGTGTTCGGACGATGAGTGCATATGCAACATACCATAAGCCTATCTCCCTCAAGTGCTCCTGGCACAACTTGGAAAAATCACCCAGTCTCTCTAAAATTGTGGGCCTATGCTCATAAGACATCAACGATGGAATGACCTCCTACACTCATGAAGTGCAAAACATCAAAATTTGAGAAAATTTGACTTAGTTTGAAATTTTTAGCTCAAAAATCACAAAAGTGTCGTTATTTACAATGGTGTCACTATATTTTAAATTCCAAATTGTGACACCTGAAGGCATTTCAAATTGCAAATCAAAAATTGCGTCACTATAAACATATGCATCATGATTTAAACTTTAGAAACCCTAACCCTAATTTCCAAATCGAGAAGTGCGTTGCTATATAAATATGCGTCATAATTTAAAATTGGAAACCCTAATTCTAAATTGCAAACTATGTCACCATAAACATATGCATCACTAAAGATTATTTTAGCATTGTTGATTCTCAAATGGGAATCACTATATAGTGATGTCGTCAAAGTTTAAATTTCAAAGAGAAATAAATGCATCAAAAAGTCAAATTTCAAATTAGGTTTTTGATCACATACTGGTGGTCCTATGCCTAGAATCCTCTGTTACTCTCGCACTTGATCGAAAATGTGTTGGGGGAGCTCTCATCGCACCATTTTGTCAGAGGGTTGGAGCTCAAAACAACAAGAATTCTCTAAGGTGTGAATGCACAAATGAATTGAAAGTGACCCTTCTTGGCTTATTTATGCTAGAAAATTAGGGTTTTTTGTCCTAATTTCACATTCAAAATAGGGTTTATCATCATTTTCACCAATTTTTCCAATCGGAGCCTTATTTTGCATCAGTATTTATGTTTTTGGCATATTTATTACATCTTGAAGCCTTTCTGGACCCCTGGGCAACTTTTCACCTTTATCAAGAAATCAACCCAAAATTCAATTTTTTTTCCTGATTTCTCAAGGAGGCAATGAATTAGATTTATCCTTCAATAGTGGGGCATCTAAAAATAAGAAATTTTTTATTTTTTGATCTAAGCAATAATTTTTAATCCAAAGAGCATCAGTCTTTAAACTGAAGTAGTAGGTACCTCGCTTCAAAGAGGGGCAAAATGTAGAAACTAAAAAATGTCCCGAATGATATCATACACTCGAATCAGACATACTAACATCATTTCCTCTTGAAACCCATTCTCTTTTCACTCAATTAATTGAATTGGCCTAGCTAATTAATTAATTTCATCATTTGCATCTATTAACCTAATTCATTTAATCAGGTTAATTCCCCCCTTTCACACGAACATTTCATCTCATTAAATTAAATAAATCAAAGTATTTAATTTAATTCCCTAAGTCCTCTTATTTAATTAAATAACCCTAATTTATTTAATTAAATGTCATTTCATCTTTCCCCATTCAGTAAATCATTTAATTTAATGATTATCACTTTAAATCTTCTAATCTCCTAATTATATGATTAAACCTTGTTTAATTAACAATTATCTAATTAATCCAATTCCTCCCACTTGTAAGGGAATATTCTAAAAGAATATTCCCCCTTTGGATAATTTAATTTAGTTTTAATTAACTAAATAACCTTTTTCCTCACCCATATGAATATTCCAAAGAATATTCTTTCTCCTCCAATCACTTGAAAAAGGGAATATTCTCACTTGGCTTCTTGAGCAAGCTAAACTTGAAACCTATTGAGAAAGTTAACTTTTGACCTCTTGAATAGGTCAAAAGTGTGTTTGTTTGGAAGGAATGAGAACCCTTGATTAAGTCTCATCTTGCATTCTCACCTATTGATGAGAATCCATGATCCATGCCTCCTATTTCCTCCATCCTTGATCGTTGATTAGCTTTTTTGATCTCGACCCTTCATTTTTCATTTGCTTTCCTATAAATAGAACACTATTTGGAGACAAACGGATCCATATTTCAATTGCAAACTTATGTTGTTGAATTCACTCACACTCACACTCATACTTTACTCACATTTAGTATATTTTAGTTCATTTTAGTTGCATATTAGCTTTAAGCTTCCATTAATGGTTTTCATGCATCCATCTTAGCTTGTTTATAAATTAGGTTTTGAATCTTTTAGCTTGGAATTAGCTTATATTAGCTTATTTTTTCATATTTAGATCAATTTTAACATAAAATTATGTTAATTTAGTTGGCATCATGTTCAATTTAGCATAAGTAATGTTTCCATCCATTTATCACAACAGTTTCATCGATTCTCTTCAATAGAATCAATTGAAACAAGCTCACTGATCATGGGATTGGGAAAGGGTCATTGTTCCACATCAACACAAAACCAATTCCAAAACAAGATAAGTTTCAAATGGGGTAGAATAGACATTTCAATGTTTTTATATTTAGAATGCTTCATTTCAATAAATGTTTAGTTTATCTTTAATTTGAATGATCTTGTTTGAAGATTGAGTATTAGTGGCTATGTTATGCTTCAATTCATCATGGATCATGTGTGATCAGCCCATACTAGTATCCTCAGTCGACAAATATTTTATAAATATTAAATAATTATAACAATATTAGGACTTGTGAGGTTTACATGTAATTCCCCCACAATAACACAAAGAAAACACTCAATTTCATGGAATTTTTTAATAAGAATACAAGGAAAAATATCATGCAAATAAATGGTGTCATCCTACACTAAAGTGTGCATGGAAAGGAATGTATTCGTAAATATATTAAGGAATAATAGATGAAAAAAATGAGAACAATTGGATGGTGCACATTCCTATGTGACACACCTTTCATGACAAGGAAACTCTATGTAGAAGGTGAGGTGGTAATCCCTTAAATTCATAAGACAATACAATTTTCACAAGATGAACACTCCTCCATGGACCTATTTGTGATATAAATGGGGGAAGAAGAGGGAACAAGGTAACAAGATAGTCTTTAGCAATGCTTAAGTACACAATTTTTTTCTTTCATTATGACCCGTCCGAGGAGCCAAGCAATACCAAATCTAGTTTATCTTATATATAGACATATATATCCTATATTACCAAGAGTAAGTTTCTAAAGTCAAACCACAACATAATATATTTTGTTTCCATACTTTGGGGTAAAATTACAAAGTTGTCACACTTTCGTCCAACTTATCAGCACAAGTGAATTTAAGTATTTCTAACTAAAAATCAATTTTGATCAAACATATGATCTTGTAAGATTCATTCTAGCTAAGTTAGTTATGTCCACAACCTTTCTAACTAAAATTGTTGGCTAAATGCATACATAGCACCACTTTGATACCAATTTACCAAAAAATAGATTTATTTAAAAAAATTAATGTTTCAACAACTTCTACTCATGTAAATAACAATTTTTTTAAAAGATAATACCCTTTTGTAGATCCATAAGTGTAGTTTTCATATATATATATATATATATATATATATATATATATATATATATATATATATATATATTTGTAGGTGAAAGGCTAGGAGCTTGTATATTTATATATTATATATAAAAAACTTACATATTTGTAGAGTTCATAGTTTAAGATATTGTTAAGCATGTTGATAATACAAAATTCAACATATTTTTTCTATTACAACTATACTAACCAGCCTTCATGTAATTACTTCTATGACTGAAGACATAACTATTTTTCTACCCCAAAATTAACTTGAATAATCCCTTACAAAAAATAGATACCATATATTTTAGACCAAAATAACCCATAAGCTTCTAAAAAACCCATACTACTAAGCTACTGTTTCATTGAATCTACACCAAGAACTGAGTTTTCATCTTTCATTTCAAGGCCCTCTATCAGCTGCAAGCCTCTTTCAAACAACCTTCTCCCTCCATTATATATATATATATATATATAATTTAAAATTATTATTTATATTTTCCTTTTTATTTTTACTAAAAGTAGGTTATCAACACAAAATATTAGGTTGATTACCATGTCAAGAAAAAATAGTAAAACTTATTAAAAATTTGAAAAAAATATGATGCACTAGATAAAAGAATCTATATCAAGATGGTATAATTTTTTTCCCATTTTAGATAAATAGATAATATGAAATTTGACGTCGAGTGGAAATAACTATGTTTTAATATGTGCAAATTTTAATATTATTTAAAAATATATATTTATCAAAATTGGAAAAAAATATATCCATGCACTAAAGTTTCAATTTATAAATGCAAAAAAAAAAAGTTGAAAAAAAAAATACAATATAGAGTTTGGTGTCTCATGTAACTTCATTTTTCAACATTTTTTCAGCAACTAAATTATAGTGTCAATTTATAAAAAATATATTGAAATAAATTTTTATTTTTATTTTTTAAATACAATCATACAATATACTAAAAAATAAATATTTTATTAGTTTACATCATTTGAAAATTCAAAACATATATGTCACTTTTTAGTGATTCAAGTTTAAAAGTTGGATCAATGTTGGTTGTTTCCTTTAAAAAGTGTGACACAACGATGTACTTTTACCCTTTGATATTTATTTGTAATGAAAATAGGGGGTAGTGAGAGTCTCAAGCAATACATATCCTATGTTATCCTTTGTTTATTTCTTTTGTCAAAATCCATCGAAAGAGACATGCAATAACAAGATCTAGTTTGTCACACACAAATACATATCCTATATTAATAAGAGAGAATTTAAAGAACCAAACTACAAAATAATAACTCATTAATCCATACTCTAATATTTATTTATGATTAAAAAATGTGTAGAATAGTACAACATAATCTTAAACAATATCTAAATACAAAATTTATTTCCTTCATAAAAAATCATCCAAAAAACATATGAAAAAAATATAATTTACATATCCTACATTAACAAAAATAGATTTATAAAATTAAAATACATCATTTAAAAACTAAGATCTAATCATTATCACATTTGGTAATATTACAAAGCACCCAATTTGCATACTTCATTGTAATAGTGAAATATAATCCTATGTATCGCAAGCATTAATAGATAATCAAAATAGATAACTATTTGATCTCACTTTTCATAAGCTTAAGCCCAAATTTATTTTAAGGAATCTCTAATGAAGAATAGATGTAAACCTAATATGTATTAAACACACTATAATTAGTCAATAGGCTACATATAGTGTGAGACTTGAGCTTGAAACAAGTCTCACGCCTGCAAACCACTATTGAGTCTTTGGAAAATAAGTTGCAGTTGTCATTTAATGGTAAACAAATTTTCATTTGATGGGAAAAGTATCTAAAATATAAGGTAAAAGCCCCCAAAATCTCACTTATCACATAAAATTTAGATAAATATTGATTTGAAAACTGGATGGGAAAATGGAGCGGTTGTTGGCGAGAGGCGGGAATAGGCAAGGGAGGTGTAGTTTGAAATCTCTTGAAGGTGATGGAGGAGAAGGGAATGCGGATGATCCAGATGGGACTAGCAAGCTTGGGGTGCTCTTTCCCATGGTTGTAGACTATGGAGTTGTGTTGGGAGGGGGCCAATTTTCTGTTGGCTCGATGGAGCTCTATCTATCCTCTATGGGTCTTTGTCTTGGGTTTCTCCCTACTCTTTCAAGAGGTTTTGTTTGGCATATGGGCTATTTTGCTACACTTCCCCCTATGGCTCATGGCTGCAAAGGCTCTTTGGTTTCCTCTAGCAGCTTGGGTCTCTTCCTCTTTTCCCAAGTCATGGGTGTTGTTGTGGGAGGTTGTGCTTTAGTTCCTATTGTTTCTAATTTGTGTGGTGGCTTTTGGGGTGCCCATCTCTTGGTTGGATGACTGGATTGTGTGTTGGCCACTTCTTTGGTTTGGTTGTAGGCTCGTTGTCCCCTTTCTGTGGGTGCTACGAGCTTGTTTTCTCTGGCCTGTTTGGTTTCTGATGCTTGTTTCCTAGTGGTTTCTTTGTTGTTGAGTGTAGTTTTTGGGTGGTCTATGTTGGGGTTGTTTCTAGTTGGAGTGTGCATTCTTTCAGAACTTGTTGGGTTGGATTAAGTTCTTCATGGTCTTTCCCTCCTATTCTCTCCCTTGATGTGCTCTACTATGCTAGTTCCCATGTGGTTGTAAGCATTCATATTCCTATTTGCAGTCCCCTAGGTCTACTTGTTTCTTTGAGGCTTCCTATGCTCTATCCTTTTGTTGGTACTATGGTGGTTTCTCTTGCCTTGGTTGTGTTGTGGGTGCTCCTGGTTTTCCTTTTGTGGACTAGTGGTGCTTCCTTTGGGTTGGATCTATGGAGATTTGGCCTATCTTTGGCTTTGACCAGTGTGTTGGAGTAGCTTGGGGGTTTTATGGTTTGGTTGTCTCTTAGTGTCCTTCTTGTTGAGGCTACCTTATCCCAAGTCATGGGTGTTGTTGTGGGAGGCTATGCTTTAGTTCCTATTATTTCTAATTTGTGTGGTGGCTTCTGGGGTGCCCATCTCTTGGTTGGATGACTGGATTGTGTGTTGGCCACTTCTTTGGTTTGGTTGTAGGCTCGTTGTCCCCTTTCTGTGGGTGCTATGAGCTTGTTTTCTCTAGCCTGTTTGGTTTTTGATGCTTGCTTCCTAGTGGTTTCTTTGTTGTTGAGTGCAGTTTTTGGGTGGTCTATGTTGGGGTTGTTTCTAGTTGGAGTGTGCATTCTTTCAAAACTTGTTGGGTTGGATTAAGTTCTTCATGGTCTTTCCCTCCTATTCTCTCCCTTTGCGGGCCTCCCTCATTGTGCTCTACTATGCTGGTGCCCCTATGGTTGTAAGCATTCATATTCCTATTTGCAATCCCCTAGGTCTACTTGTTTCTTTGAGGCTTCCTATGCTCTATCCTTTTGTTGGTACTATGGTGGTTTCTCTTGCCTTGGTTGTGTTGTGGGTGCTCCTGGTTTTCCTTTTTTGGACTAGTGGTGCTTCCTTTGGGTTGGCTCTATGGAGATTTGGCCTATCTTTGGCTTTGACCAGTGTGTTGGAGCAACTTGGGGGTTTTATGGTTTGGTCATCTCTTAGTGTCCTTCTTTTGGGGCTACCTTATCCCTCTTGGGCCTGATTTTCCTCTATTTTCCTTGGGCTTGGATTTTTGCTCTTCACAGTGCTTTAGTGTGTAGATTGTGGTTTATATGTGGTTGGTGGGGTTATTCTTATGGTGTGATCTTTGGGCCCTGTTGTGTGCTTTGGTTGAAGTTTTCCCTACTTCCTCCTACCTGTACCTGATGCTTGGGTTTCCTTGGGATGTGGTTTCTTCCCTTCCTTCTGACTTCACTTTCTATTGGGATCTATGGCTTGAGTCTCCTATTGAGGGGGGGACTGTTCCTTTTGAGGTGGATCCTTCTTCTATTGAGGTGGATTTGGTAGTTGTAGTGTTGCTCGGTATATCTTCTCCTTTATGTTGTATCTCATTGAGGTGTTTCTTGTGTAAGGAGGAGAGTGGTGATTTTAGAGGTCTTGGGTCTCAATTCATCCTCTCTTTTGGAGGTGATCCCCCTCCTCTTGAGGTGGAGGTTGAGTCAGTATCCCTGGTGCAGTGTTGTTGGGAGGCTACTATTTTTAGTTTGGTGGGGTGTTGTTGCAAAAAAGATGATTGTACGAGGATGTTTTCTTCCCTGGCTCAACCTTGTTCTTCTCATATTGAGGTTGAGAATTTGGACAGGATGTTTGCTTTGATTGGGTGCTTTGGTTTCCCTCCTTATAATGGTTTTGATGTGAGGTGGTGTTCCATCAGTGATGTCTTTCCTGAGTAGATGGTTTTTTGTTTCCTGGCTAGTTTAGGTGGGTTTATTATTCACTTATGGTTTCCAAGTCCCAATTAAAATATGGTTGTTTAGAGATCTTGTCCCTATCTTGTTATTTGATGCAGCTTGTGTAGACATGTCTTCTTGTTAACTATTGTTGTTGTTTGGCTAGTTATTTTATGTGATTTATCTCTTCTACAGCTTGTCTGCATTGGACAGGGTTATAGAGCCCTTCAAAATCGGTTGTATTGGATTTCGAGGCCCCATCAAAGCCTGTTAACCTCTAATCAATAAACAACTGGATTGAAACATTCTATTTCCATTTGAAGTGTTTTTTTCAATTTGATGGTAACTTTATTTTTTCATTTGCATTGCTTTATGTTTTAAATCTATAAGCAAATATTTAATAATCATATAATACTTAATTTCTTTAAGGAAAAAATATAGATTTGTCTAAGTTTATTTCATTCAATTATTTATAATTTATTATCAATTATTTAATCCAGCCACATGCAACTAGAATTTGAATGCACAATCACATACTCTCTAACATATATTAACATGCATATAGTTTTCTATCAATGTAATCCTTGAACCTTCTTTAGGTGCAAGTGCTAATAGTATATTGTAGACTCAATTCGTATGTAGTTTTCTCACCCCATTTTCCTTATTTATATTTTATTTTATTTTTATAATAAGTTTCATATACTATACATTAAAAGAAAGTCCTATAATTATAACACAAGAATAATAGATTTATAAATTGTTAAGATTTTAAATTTAATATAGTGATATTATAATTAAATTAAAAAAATTATGTGATTTAGATTAATCAAATTAAATATTGTAAAATGAGTACAAATTAGGTTAGATATGTAAAGGATAATTGATTATAATTAAATAAAAAAATGTAAATAGAAGATAATTATACTTAACATACTAATAAAAGATGAGTTTAAAATTGAAATGAATATGAATTTTATGTATCTTAAAATTTAAAACAACTAATAAGATAGTAATTTTTTTAAGAATAAAAATATTCTAGTGTGATTTTGTAGGGTTGATTCCAATTAAATTATAGATAAATTTATGATTTCAATCTTGTATTGTTCTCACAAATTTATTTGTGTAGTTTATAGACCATTTTTCTTCACTTTGTTTAATGCCTCTTGATTTTTTCTATGTCTCTTGGTATCTATAGGGGTGTGGTACTGGTAAATCCTTTTATTAGGTTTCATATTATTGAGTCACAAGAGCTTTATGTCTTGATCAACCCCCTAAAATTGAATAATATAAAAACAAAACTCTTTAGTCATGTAAATTGCTTCTAGGTTGATTATGTAGAATTAGATCCATTTTAGAGTACCAATTGAAGTGTGTAAATCAAATGATTTATCTTTAAGATTCAATGGTTATATTATAATTAAAATGAATGCATTGAATGCCTTCAACTACAAAGGTGGGAAGTTGACCATATTTTAATTTAAAAAATTAAATTAGGTTGGGATGAGTTCATGACTATGAGAATGAACCTATAATTGTGAACTACTCTTGGCACAAAAAATAGGCTAGGTCACAATGGATAGTGTGTGCATATGAATAAGTGTGAGCATAGTAAAACATAAGTGGATAGGGTGAATGTATAAATGAGTGTGAAGATGGGAAAATGGTATATGTGGTAGGTGCATAGAAGGATGTGTAATGAAGTCAAAAACATAGTAATGAACCCAACTTTCCACAATATTATGTCATCTATTAATCTATTTATATATCAAAGCACTTCCATCAAAATACGCACAAAACAATAGGAAATGACATGGGTATGTAAATTTTCCTATTTTATTTTACCCCGCTTTGAGGTGCATGTTCATCCTAGCATGATCATTTATCTCAAAGTATGGAGCACTTACAAACATGCAAGTAAACCAAATATTTAGACACAAACAATATCACCATAGGGTTCATATTAAGTAATAGACCTTGTGAGGATATGATCATGTGCATTTTCATTATGTGTATTTGTCTTTCATAAGATAGGTCTCTATAAGCACTTACAATTTTCTACATATCTAAAGATATGAATGTTAGTGATAATATATGACCTCACAATAGTTAGTTGTATCCATAAGATACATATATTTATTAGGCAAAAGAAAAAATAGTACATGAAAGTAAATGTAATATGTGAATGTAATCATATAATATGTAAGTATATAAGCATTTTATTATGTAATATTATAAGTATCATATCATACAAACATAATTATAAGGAATGCATCATGTAAGAACTTAATTTGGAGATGGTATCAATGAAGAAGTATGTTTACCTAACATAGATAGAATGGTAGTGTTGCTCTTAATGGTCTAGCAACATATACATGAGTATATAGAGTACTAAGATAGGCATATTTCTCCTAATGTAGCATCAAAAAGTAGGACATGCAAATATTAGTGAAGCAATTATCTCTTACCATGTATAGAATCAAATGTATTGGAAAGGGACAAAAATAAGGGTTAAATCCAAAATAGAAGGCATAAAGTTATGGTAAGGGGAAAGGGTTTATAAGAAGGAAGGATAATTCTTATCACAATACTCTCAAATTTAATTAAAATGGCTCAAAGGAGCATAATAATGTATGGTGTAAGCATGGAGACTTGAATCCATCAAGGGGTCTGATATGAGAAAGATAACACAATAATGTTTGATAATGTATAAAAAGGGGAAGTTCAATGTCACCCATGTTGAAGGATATGCTGATAATAATATAGAAGTAAAATGGGTTGCATGATTCCCCCCATGTGTAAAAATTCCAAATGTGAAGGGTAAACAACATGGTGCCTCACTAATATGACTTGAAAGATGTGTTGGTGTAGATTTGTAGTCATAGAATAATAATCAAATAGAATATATGTAGATGGATTGATAGGATAGTATAATAGACAATATTGTGAGTCACGTAAAACTTATAAATGTGAAATAATATGTGTGGATAATATATAATTGATAAAGCATATATGAAATTAAATTTATTTGTCAATAATGTCTCAGTATATGATTGATGAAGCAATAGTACAAATGAAACCTAGCATGAATGATGATATCAATTCTAAATTGGCTCATGTGTGGTTTCATAATATGATATTGTGTATAAATGAGCATAATGTGTCAATATAGTCCTTAAAAATATCAATGTATTTAAATTATATGAGAAGAGGGTCACAATAAATGAGTTGAAATACAAACAATAAAATATCAATAGGAATAATTAATTTGGTTCAAAACAAAGGTTAGATTATAAATTGTGAGTTTTAACTCATTTACAAAAGCAAGGGTGATAGTGAAAAATCACTTTCCTTTGCACAATCACTCCCATGAGAATAATACATTCAAGAATTCAAAGCTATCTTAATTTTTGTGATGATGGTGGTTCAACAAAACAACCTACTCATGAGGTATCATCAAATCACCTCCCCTTGAGTTCACAATAAAATATCAATAGGAATAATGAACTTCATCATGAATATAATCAATTTCACACATTGATTCACATGAATATTCTATCATTTTATATTGTAGACACTCTTTTCTTGTTGTTGTTTATATATTATATTGATATTTCTATGTATAAATGTTTACATGTTTGATTTTCTCATTATAACTGTGCTATGTTTTCAAGGGTTCATATGTAAAATGCTACACATCTTCTCTAATATAAGCAATGAACCTGAATAATGTCATGAGAATACATAGAGGGATTAATTAGGGTTCACAAAGAAGTATTATAACTAATGTCATGCGAAATAAGGAAATAATATTCTTTAGTAAGATTAGGATGAATATCAATGTGGGAATTTTTTCCTTTTCCTTGACAATCTTATAGCCTATCATGCCTAAAATTTTCTACCAAATTAGAATTAAGGAAAGAAACACAAATTTCAAATTTCAATCGCAAATCTATGTATAATTCACAAAAGGTTGCTTCCTATCCATGCACTCCATGAGAGCATAACAATGTTTGACCAATCAATTAAAAGAACTTGGTTTGATAAACTATTGTTGTGACAATCATAGTCAGGTTCAAGTGGAGACGTGGAATTCACATCACCAAGATAGACATAATTAGTTTTACTCACCCCTTAATAATCTAACACATTATTCAAGTCACATGTTACACAATAAAATATATATCAATAGAAATCTCAAAGTAATAAAAAGAGAATAATACCTAGGGGCTATACCTAGTCCTCAGGCTCTCATCTCTAATGACCTTGCCTATGTATTGCATAAAGGCTCCCTAGTTTGGCAACTTGAGTTCACCCAACTCATATTTGAATGACTAGAAATCACACATTTGACCCAAGGTATCCATTTGAGTTCACAATGGTATTAAGTACAAAGAATGATCAACAATGGTTGATCTATAAGGGATCCTTTAACTATAAGGAGTAATGGTTAACAATCTTGATTACAATGCCCCTCAAGGACCACTTGACAAAATAAATAACAAAGAATGATCTAGGATGAAGCTAACCCCATCATATATTGAATAGATGATTAAATATTGAGTTTTGGTTTTAATCCAAACAATACAAAGGTCACCATATAACATTAATAAGATTACAGGGTGAAAGGTTAACAAGGAAATCCACATATTGAATCTTTCAAGAAATTTCAACCATAATACACTTGGTTGACTAATGCAAGTGGTATAACCCTTAGGTTCAAAGATGACTCTACCTCAGTCACACTCATAAACCAATAACACTGACATGTGCCCAAAAAATTTCTCTACTCCAATTCATCTTATGCCTCTATTCTCCTATTTATAAATAAATGAGTTGTTACATAACCCTTTCCAGGGTCCTCTTTTCCCAGATAGTTTCATAGATGGCTGCCACCCATTTAGGTGAAGCCAGGGATTGAAAAACCCATTAAGAGTATCTTAACAGCATAATGGTATAGAAATGATCCTTGATAATTTGAAAAAAAACATTCATGCATAATATGAGATGAATTAGTGTGTTAACATAAGAATGAATTATAGGGATCTTGGAATTAATATCTTATATTTCCCTTATTGGACTTTTGTTGATCAATAAGTGGTTGAAAGATATTCAAGGGCATCTTGCAATATCATTCCCTTGCTAAATCCAAATATACAAAGTATTAAATTTAGGCATATTTAATACTAGATTTATAATTTCATTTTGCTTAATTTCTATGGATCCAATTTCATCCTAAGAATCCTTTCAAGATATGCACAAATTTTATGAGGGTAGTTTATTCATAAACAATGCACATCATGCATACCTGAAAATTTAATGTCTAGAATTAATGTTTGTTCTCTTCAAGATAGCAATCCTATTTAAGTGAAACATTCAATGACCATCTCTAACCACGAGATTAGTAACAACAATGATATAACTCAAGAGAATCAAACTTTCTCACCACCTGACCATATTGGCATCATGAAGCCTCATGAGCTCTAGCTAAACCCTTGAGAAAGAAATATTTTAGCCCCATGATGATGAAATGGGGTCTTCTGTTCAAATATTATAAAATGGTATTTCAAGACAAGATTTATCTAAGTAAATTTCAAATAGTGCCAAGAGTGTGATACTCAAATTTTGCTGAAAAGAGCATTCCAACACCCATTGTTCTTACCAATTATTATGTATAAAAACATATATATAGATTATTGTTACTGGAATTTGAAGATGAAGAAGGAAGTAGAATCCCAAGCTCTATTCATTTAGGGATAACATTAAAATCACCATACAATGGCTTATGAACAAGGTTTTTTCTTGAGACCAATATAATGGTTGATGAAAGCCAAAATTCTAAAAAATAGTCCTATAACACTTGTAGATAAGATTTGGGTATAAATAGAAACTCCCATCTATTACCCCCACTACAAGCAATACATGAGAAGCACAGCCAATGCCCCCAATACACACGATAGGGTCCAACATACAAAATACTAGGTGGGTATGCTTGCAACTTGCTAAATATAGACCCCCATACCTTCATAAATATTATCCAAGGGTCTGAGATGGTGTATTTATCCTTTGCTTCTTATTCACCATTATTTTTCCACCATGAAACCCCAACTATCAGTCTTCAGTCATATCATCCCTCTCAAATGGCAATGTGATTCCCCCCCTCACTTCAACCTTCACTGTTTGGAGAAAAGTGGCATGCCTACCCTCTCCTCTTTTCTTCACCGACAAGCTTCTCGCCTTGATCCATGCACCTCTAATCAAGTTCATTGAACCTACAATTTTTTGACATTTTTACAATCTAGGGTTTTTTTGCATTAAATGCTATCTTCTTGAATCCTCCACCTCTTCTAAATTTGATCTGCATTTAATCACCTCTCCCTATTTTCTTGATCACTTTCAACTTACATAGTCGACATTTGCATTAATGGTGGCATCTATTTCCTTCATTCCCTTGCAAGAATCCCACCTATAGATAACATATCATTTTTTTGTTCCTTAGCTCCATTCCCTAGCCACTGACACAATCTATCCTTTGAATGTGGGTTCTTTATCTTGAAACTCACACCATGATCAAGCGTATATCAATTATCTTTCTTGCTTTTAAACACCACTGTCCAATTTTACCTACTTTAATTTTGGTTGTATATCTCCATCGCTTCATATTTCCTATCACTTTTATGCTATAGTCTCAAAAACCATTTCCACTATGTAAAGGAGTTGCATGATGCAATGGACCATCACCATCTATCACCCTAGACACGTGTTGTTACCTCGCTCACCTTTCACTTCATTGCAACTTCATTTGCATTGAAGAGAAGATAAATGTGATGTATATAGGCTCTGTGGCACAATAAAAACTCGCCAACTGTCATTCTGAATATGTCTCCTCATATCACTTCATCACTCATTTGAAATAGAGAACCCACCATGCTCATCACTACTCTTTTTCCTATCACACAAATGCTTTGCATTTTGAGAATGTAAACTGCGACACATGTAACTTATACAATGAAATGAAAAGTTGCCACCTATCCCTCCTGATGTCATACTCCACTACCATAGCATATCACTCTTATGCCTTGCACCTAAAGAATGGCTTTCGCGATGTGAAGAGATCACACAATGAAAACATGAGCTACCACTTGTCTTTGTTCCTATAATTTTTTATAAGTATTGGATTCATCAGTATTCTTCTTATTTTTATAAACCTTGGTGGTCACTAATAAGGTTATCGTAACTCCTTTTCTAGCTGATACCTTTCTTTTGTCAATATTTTTCTGAGTTTTATAAACCTTGGTGATCACTGATAAGGTTATCATAACTCCCTTTCTTGTTGATACCTTTCTTTTGTTAGTATTTTTCTGAGTATTATAAACATTGGTGATCATCAATAAGGTTATTGTAACTCCTTTCTTACCGACAACTTTCTTTTGTCGGTATTTTTTTAAGTTTTATAAACATTGGAAGTCACCAATAAGTTCTTCATAACTCCCTTTCTTTTTGACAACTTAAGTTTTTTCTTTCGCTTTATAGTTCTTTCTTTGTGTTTGTTGGTCTTTAGTAAAGTTAAGGAAACCTTCCCCGATACCGATATCTTGCATGGAAAGATTATGTGATCAATTTAAAATATAGTTGGTTCATACTAAAGTTTTTATAACTCACCAGAGGTTTTGAAACCTTTGTCAGTCTCCGACAAGGTTTCGAAAACCTCTTTTTATGTCAGTTGTATTGATGCCTTATTAAAATTGAAAGCAATCAAAGGAAGAAATATTATAACCACAAAGGGACCCGATGGTCTTTCTAGAGATTTCCTTAAAATATCAATAGTGATGTATAGAGAATTATTTTCTGAGCGAATGAGAACATGGAAATACAAATATGCATAAATTAACACAATCATATGTAGAATAAATTAAGAAAGGCCAATCCATTCGCTAATAGATAGACAACGTCATTTTGATAGAGAATCAATGTTTACCATTATTAGATGATTATCGCTCAACTGTTAATACATTTAAATCGCCACCATCAAATTAGATAGGCTTTAAATGTTGGCTAAAGATATTCACCTAAAACTATGCCAACAATCTTACCATTATGATGACATCATCTTATCAGAATGATTCACAACAATGATGTGAATCAGTTGTGCAAATGATGCTTTCTATGTGTCACTCACTCGCATATGCATTGATCAACTCAAGTCAATGTAAGCATTCCATGGAATGGAATTTTTTTTCCATTTGCTATGCTTGTCAAGGGTTGGGGATCACTAATCCCTCTTACCTTCTACTTGAAGTGCTCAACAGAGCTTAACAAGCAAGTCTAAACACATATGACCAAAGCTCTTTCAAACCTATTAGGGTTCAACCATTGGCCTTACCCTTTACCATTTTCCTTCCTTTGCACCATCACAAACCAACACACTAACCTCTGAAAAGTGTGAACTCTAAAACATGCATGAGTTTGTCGAGTGTCAAGGTTCAGGGTTACCTCTTACTCCTTCCTTTGTTTCATGTTAAGGCATAAGCCTTAACACTGGATTGTGAACACCAAAACTATTTTGGGTGTCGAGGTTCAATGTTTCATCATACCCATTTCCCTATTTCATGTTAAGACAAAGGCCTGGACACCAACCCACGAACATCAAGAATATTTTGGGTGTCAGGATTTGGGGTTTGATTATACCCCTTTCTTAACATTCTCGGTAAGGCTGAAGCCTTAACATTGACCTACGAACAATGACACCATTCCGAGTGTTGGGGTTTGAGTCTCCCTCATCCTTAATTTATACTTAACATTCAATTAAGGTGTAAACCTTAATGCAGATGACTAATTCTCGATGCCTTTATCATAAGTCTAAAGTCTGATACCCAACACCTTTTTGGACTTACCACATGCAAACTTCCTTTTCCTTTATGCAATTGGTACAAGGTATGGTCGAAGTCCAATGTCCAAAACCATTTCAAACTTGGCACACTCTTCCTTCCTTTCTCTGATGTATTCGGTATGAGGCATGACCAAATCTTGATGTCTGAAACCTTTTAGACTTTGCACCGAGTTTCTTTATTTTTTTTGAGGCACTTAGTAAGAGGTATGACCAAAGCTTGAAGTCCAATCTATTGTAGTAGAGAGTAAGCCTCAATCTCAAATTCTAAAGACTGATTGGACTTAGCTAAAAAATTACTAACTCTTTTCTCTTTAGCAAATGATACAAGGTAAGCCCAAGGCCTAATTCCCAATGCCTGATGCTCGAACTTTTGCAACTCTTCAAGGCTTGCTAAAATGGCACCCTATGACTAATGGACCCTTCTTCCTAACATCCATTATGAAGACCTTTAAACCTTAAACAACTCCTCATCTAATATCACTCAGATCTCCTTATGACCTTAATGAGGTTCCCCTTTTGACCTCAATGACAGTCATATTGCCAACAGATTAATCTATTTATAGCTAGGTCCAAACATCCCTATCATATTAACTCACTATTAAAATCTCCCAACTATTAGTAAAGATATGATGTTCCATTTTAAGTGTATATCATAATTCAATGATATGTCACAACTCAATAGCAGTATAGACTCTAAAATCTTCATCTTTCTTTATTTACTTGTTATCTCAATTTCTCTAAGTTAAGTAGTACTATAACAATCAAATCTTCATTTTCTATTTTTACTAAAACCTTGAAGGCTTCTTTAGTGACTTTAGTCATAATACTTGATATGATAAACCTCAAGTGAATACCATAGGAAGCATTCACAATCAACATGAGTCAAATGATAAGAAAGGACTGCTACTACAAGTGGGCCTTAGCAACACATTATAGCATGACAAATTATAGTATCTATCAATGTAGATTTAGTCATTTACTTTAACAAAATCATTCACATGAGAACTTAACTAATCTACTCTTAAAGTCAAATGATTAAAATTACAGTGGCACTCAACATAGCTAGATCTTGTATTATCTAAATGATGCACTCTTAATCTACACAAAAGAGTAACATAAGTTTAGAATAAAAGGGGTTGTGACTATGATATAAAATGGAGGGGCCTTACATCCTCCCCCCCTTGTATAGACTTCCTCTTGGAAGTCTTTTGAGGTTGGAAACTTAACATCATTATAGAAACATACAAGAATTTGTCTAGCCATACTAATTATTTTTCTTCTTTGATGAAAGAAATCAAAACATCAAACTAGGAAAATACATTAGAGACATTCCCTTTCAAGAATTTAACATCCAATATTTAGAATATTTTTTTTGAAACATAAAATCTATCCCACCTATCCTCAATATATAAATCAAATACAAGGTTAAAAACTAACCAAGTAGCTATAATTTATTTCCCATACAGCCCACTTCAATTAAATTACAATAATATAACAACAAATAAGCATACTTTGATACACCTCAAAATCCCTTTTACTATAAACATCACACATGATGTAAAGGAAATATATTTTCTCAAGTGTCAAGTCATGTCTCAAGAATTATTAGCTTCACATTTCTGTCCAAATATGCTCTTAAGAGAACAATTTATCTTATAATCATGGCACTCATACCATGTCTCAATCATGGAACTCATACCATATCTCATGGCACTTACACCGTGTCTCAAGGAATAATAACCTTGCATCATTTGTTACTATCTTTCTCACATAGTTCATAGGTATTCCACATCACATTTATTCACAATTTCATGGGTACACGCAGCCATAGCAAGGATCCTCTTCCAAATTTGGGTGAGCCTATCCTCATACAACCAGATAATTTACAACACAAGGCTCATACAATGGGGTTTACAAGGATGGATATTATTGGATACCATAGCCATTAGGAAAGATGGTCTTGAGGCTCTTCTCTAAGGACCCCTCCATATTTCCTAGTACCTTCCCCTTGTTTATTTAAGGTTAGGTTAGCCTCCAAAAAAAAGGTACAACAAGATTAGTCATAGAACTAAGGGATAGATGGATTTATGACCATCCCATACCGGTCCCATTTGCAACCCATTTCAAAAATAATTCCCCAATGCATCTACTCCCCTATACGACCTACTAGGGAACCCCCCGAGATATAACAGTTTACAAATGTCACATTACACCAAATTTTCTAGTAGTTAGAAAACACTAAGAAAACCTTAGCTGAGTAACATAGGATTATAAACCAAAGTTTCAATAAAATTCCCAAAAGAGGAATTAATGAATTCAAGAGAAAACAAAATGAAGATCAATTGTTGATACATTTCAACATTCCAATCTTAATTCAAAAGTGAAATTAAATAATTCCTTGAGGTAATTGGACTATGACAACCTTAAAATGGCTAAATAGCCTTCAATTAAAGAAATATAAATTTTCACACTATTGGTGTATGATAAAATAAAACAACAATTAAGAAATTGATAATAATTCATATTTCAATGATAGAATTTGCACATTACAAGCACTACATGACTTTGATAAGCCACCCAATGGGAGGAGGGGAATGGTGGTTCTCTAACCACATAAGTATAATAGAATTCAATAACTGGTGGTCCCTGACCACACAAATATGATAGCACACAATATCATGGGGAACTCTTCCACATAGTGTTAATTCCTTGCATTGCTAAAGTATCCAAAATCTATAATCATAAAACAGAATCAACATCCCATAAATATGGTCCATAAAATTCTATCCTTTACCCATGGGTTATAGAAATCAAGGAATTGGTTTTCATTGTGAACCAACAAGTGTGAATCTCATATGTGGGGGAGTAGGAAATAGTCACATCCATGGAAAATTACAATGTTTCAACATAGATCCTTTATCAAGATTAGGGATAATTCCCTAAGCTCTTAATTGCCCAATGGATGAACACGTGTCTCTCAACCCCTTGTTTACACTAGTTGGCATCTCACTCTCAAAGGTAGAACCATACACTAAGGGTACACGTTTAATATATATACAAGATTTACACAAAATAATACATCACATTCCATGCAAAAGACACACATCCACACATTTCTTGTTTACACAATTTCACAATTAGTTAATTATAGAATGCCATCACAAAGGGTACACATAGGGGATCATAATAGATGTCCGTTCACCCTTATCCTAAGTCAGACACCTTTTATCACATACTTGGGGCACAACACATTTATTTGTTTCCACATATACTTTTTTTCATATGAGTCCAACATGCACAACATACACTTACTCTTACAACTTGGTTTATCCACAACAATTGCCACAATACACAACATAAGCACTAGTACGGGGTATTCAAATTCACTGAGAATAAAAAATAACTTCTTTTCCAACTTTAATCTTTTAAAGCAACAAAATCATTTCCTACACATAATTAAACCACAAAATACTCTATTCTACCAAGTGGCATACACAATCATGATAAATCACCTTCTCAACAAGGATACTCATTACTCAACACATGATAAGGATAACACAGTCTAGTTGGTTAGCACCACAAGAACAACATTCTTTTACTCAAAATTTCACTTAATCATGCACTTAATATCTTCTCCAATGAGTTAACATTTATATGACTTTCTATAGCTAATAATGCAATTGGGGGGACCCCAATTCTCGCCAAAGTAATGTTGTTATAACACACATGCCATTTTATATTCTAGGCATGCCATGTAATGAAAAAAACAAACTTCAATTCAGAATTTAACAATACAAGGTTTACTACTGCATTAATTCCCTCACCACCATCATTATTTATTTACTATGTATATTATATTCACTATTCTATTTTAATCTCAATATTGATTGATTCCATACATAAGATCACACATACATCCTAAGGTAGGAATGCAATTTTGGGACTAAGGCATTTTACCCAATCAAACATATTCCTTTCATATATACAAGATACATTTGCACAATCATGCATTCAATTGGTTCTAAGGCAACATGTACTTTTTGAAAGTACTTCATTTACCCATACACAAGAAAAAAATTGCATTTTTAAATCACTTCTAGACACATAAGGAAAGCTCCCATACCCCAAACATGGTTAAATCACTACTTTTTCTATCCGATTTTAGGGAACACAATATATGATTCCCTAATCAAGTATTACTATTTAACTACTCTTTTACCACATAATCATATGAACATAGTATCATTCATTTCACAATCAATTGCATCATTCACATCGAGGTACACAATACTGAATCAAATCTAATAGCAATCATCAAGAAGTATGAAAAGAAAAGACGTCATAAGGTCATTTCAACCATCAATCACAACAAGGAGATAAGCACACAAATGAAATTTACAGAAGAAACACCACATGAGAAACAAATCTAACTAGAGATCCCATTGCTGCAACCAGGCTTTGATGCCAAATTTCATGCCCAAAATTTTCTACCAAATTACAGTTAAGGAAAAAACACAATTTTTAAATTTTGATCACAAACATATGCATAATTCACAAAATGTTTCTTCCTATCCATGTACTTCATGAGAGCATAACAACATTTGACCAATAAACTAAAAAAACTTGGTCAGATAAACTACTGTTGTGACAATCACAGTTGGGTTTAAGTGAAGAAATGGAATCCATATCACTGAGATAGACCTAATTAGTTCTACTTACCCCTTAATAATCTAACACATAATTCAAGTCACATGTTACACAATAAAATATATCAATAGAAATATCAAAGTAATAAAAAGAGAACAAGACCTAGGGGCCAAATCTAGTCCTTAGGGGCTCATCTCTGATGGCCTTGTCTATGTATTGCATAGAGGCTCCATAGCTCAACAAATTGAGTTCACCCAACTCATATTTGATTGACCAAAAATCACAAATTTGATCAATGATTGATATATAAGGGATCCTTTTAATATAAGGAGTAATGGTTAACAATCCTTATTACAATTCCCCTCAAGGGCCACTTGAAAAAATAGATAACCAAGAATGATCTAGGATGAAGTTGACCCTATGATATCTTGAATAGATGATTAGAATTGAGTTGTGGTTTTAATCCAAACCATACAAAGGTCACCATATAACATTAATAAGATTACAGGGCGAAAGGTTAACAAGGAAATCGATATATTAAATCTTTCAAGAAAATTCAACCATCATACACTTGGTTGAATAACACAAGGGGTATAACCCTTAGGTTAAAAGATGATTCTAGATTAGTCACACTCATAACCCAATAACACTAACATATGCCCAACACATTTCTCTACTCAAATTAATCCTATTCCTCTATTCTCTTATTCATAACTAAATGAGTGGGTACACAACCCTTTCTAAGGTTCTCTTTCCCCTAAAATTTTCATAGTCAGTTGCCACCCACTTAGGTAAGGTTGAGAATCGAAAAAATTGTTAAGGGTATCTTAATAGCATAAGGGTATATAATTGATCTATGATAAATTGACAAAACTCAATCATCCATAATACAAGATGAATCAATGTGTTAACATAAGAATGAATTATAGGAATCTTGGCATTAATATCTTATATTTCCCTTATCATGCTTTTGTTGATCAATAAGTGGTTGAAAGATATTCAGGGGCATCTTGCAATATTATTCCCTTGCTAAGTTTGAATATACAGAGTATTAAAGTTAGGAAAATTTAATACTGGATTTATAATTTCATACTGCTTACTTTCTACGAATCCGGTTCCATCCTAAGAATACTTTCAAGATATACAAAATGTTTATAATAATAGTTTATTCATAAACAACACACATCACACATACATGACAATTTAATGTCTAGACTTAATATATGCTCTCTTCAAGGAAACAATCCTAGTTAAGTGAAATGTTCAATGACCATCTCTAACCACGAGATTAGTAACAACAATGATATAACTCAAGAGAATCAAACTTTCTCACCACCTAACCATATTGGCATCATGAAGCCTCATGAGCTCTAGTCAAACCCCTGTGCAAGAAATATTTTAGCCCCATGATGAAATGGGGTCTTCCATTTAGATATTATAAAATGGTATTTCAAGACAAGATTTATCTAAGTAACTATCAAACAATGCCTAGAGTGCAATACTCAAATTTTGTTGAATAGACCATTCCAACACCCATTGTTCTTACCAGTTATTATGCATAACCACACACACACATATAAATTACTGTTATTGGTGTTTGAAGATGAAGAAGGATGTAGAATCCCAAGATTTATTCATTTAGGGATAACATTAAAATTGTCATATGATGTCTTATGAACAAGGGTTTTGCTTGAGACCAATGGAATGGTTGATGAAAGCCAAAATTATTAAAAATTGTCCTAGAACACCCATAGATATGATCTAGGTATAAAAATAAACTTCCATCTATTACCTCCACTACAAGTAATACATGAGAAGCACAACCAATTCCCCCAATACAAATGATAGGGTCCAACATACAAATGTATCTACAAGTACGAAATACCAACTGGGTATGCTTACAACCTGCTAAAGATAGACCCCCATACCTATGTAAATATTATACAAGGGAATGAGATGGTGTCTTAAGCCTTTTCTTTCACTTCACCATTCCGTGTCCTCCATGAAAATCCAACTATTGGTCTTTAGTCATATCAGCCCTCTCAAATGGCAGTGTGATTCTCCCCCCCAGCTTTAACCTCCATTGCTTGGAGAGAAGTGACATGCCTACCCTCTCCTCCTTTCTTCATCAACAAGTTTCTCCCCTCGAGCTATGCACCTCTAACAAATTTCATTGCACTTGCAATTTTTTGGCATTTTAACAATTTAGGGTTTGTTTTGCATTAAATGCCATCTTCTTGAATCTTCCACCTCTTTCAAATTTGGTCTACATTTAATCACCTCTCCTCATTTTCTTGATCACTTTCAACTTACATAGCCGACCTCTACATTAATGGTGGCATCCATTTCCTTCATTCCCTTGCAAGAATGCCACTTGGAGCTGACATATCAATTTATGTGCCTTAGCTCCATTCCCTAGCTACTAACAAAATCTAGCCTTTGAATGTAGGCCATCAATCTTAAAACTCACGCCATGATTAAGTGCATCCCAATTACCCATCTTTCTTTTTACACACCACTATCTAATTTCACCTAATTTAATTTCGATCATAGATCTCCATCTCTTTATGCTTCAGGCTCAAAAACCATTTCAACGATGTAAAGGAGTTGCATGATGCAATGGACCATCACCATCTATCGCCCTAGACACGTGTCATTTCCTTGCTCACCTTTCACTTCATTTCAACTTCCTTTTTGTTGAAGAGAAGATAAATGTGATGTATATAGCCTCCACAACATAATAAACACTCACCAACTGTCATTTTGAACATGTGTCCTCTTATCACTTCATCACTCATTTGAAATAGAGGATGCACCATGCTCATTGCTACCCTTTTTCCTATCACACAAATGCTTTGCACTTTGAGAATGAAAATTGTGATGCATATAACTTTTGTGATGAAATTAAGAGTTGCCACATGTCCCTCATGGTGTCATACTCCACTACCATTGCATATCACTCTTATGCCTTACAACTAAAGAATGACTTATGCGATGTGAATAGCTCACATGTCACAAACATGAATTGGCACTTGAATTTGTTCCTATAACTTTTCTAAGTATTAGCTTTGTCGGTATTCTTCTAAGTTTTATAAAAATTGGTGGTCACTGATAAGGTTATCATAACTCCCTTTCTTGCTGACACTTTTCTTTCATCGGTATTTTTCTAAGTTTTATAAACCTTGGTGGTCACCAATAAGTTTATCGTAACTCCCTTTCTTGTTGACACCTTAATTTTTTGCTTTCGCTCTATAGTTCTTTTTTTGTGTTTGTTGATATTTAGTAAATTTAAGGAAAAATTATTGATATCTTGCATGGAAAGCTTATGTGATCAATTTAAAATAATATCGGTCCATATTGAAGTTTTTATAACCTTCTGAAAGTCCTTTTATGAAATAAAAAGACTAAGGCATTGAAAATAATGTTTTTGATGTTGGGACTCACCAGAGGTTTTGAAACCTTTATTGGTCTTTGAAAAGGTTTCAAAAACCTCATTTTATGCCAATTATATTAATCCCTTATTAAAATTGAAAGTGGTAAAAGGAAGAAATAATGTAACCACAAAGGGACCTGATGGTATTTACAAAGCTTTCCTTAAAATATCAATAGCGATGCATAGAGAATTATTTGTTAAGCGAATGTGAACACGGAAATAAAAATATGCAAAAATTAACAAAATCATATGCCATTATCAAATGTAGAATAGATTAAGAAATTCCAATCCATTCATTAATAGATAGATAATTCCATTTTTATAGAGAATCAATCAATACCATGATTAGATGGTTATTGCTCAACTGTCATGACATTTAAATCACCACCATCATATTAGACATGATTTAAATGCTAGTTGTAGATCTTCACCTAAAACTATGTTGACAATCTTACCATATGCTGACATCACCTTATTAGAATAATTCACAATAATGATGTGAATCGATTGTGCAAATGATGCTTTCCATGTGTCACTCACCCACATACCCACGTTGGTCAACCCAAGTCAATGCAAGAGTTCCATAGAACGGCACAATTCTACCATTTTTCATGCTTATTGGGGGCCAAGGATCACTAATCCCTTTTACCTTCTGCTTGAAGTTCTTGATAGAGCTTAACAAGCAAGTCTAAATACATATGACTGAAGCTCTTTTACACCTATCGAGGTTCAGCCATTCACCTTACCCTTTACCATTTTCCTTCGTTTGCACCATCGCGAACCAACATACTAACCTCTGAAACTCTGAAGTGTGGAATCTGAAACATGTGTGAGTTTGCTGGGTGTCGGTGTTTGAGGTTAGTCTTACTCCTTCCTTTGTTTCATGTTAAGGCATAAGCCTTAACATTGGCTCACGAACATTGAAACTATTTCAGTTGTTGGTATTTGAGGTTTCACTATACCCATTTCTATATTTCATGTTAAAGCAAAGGCCTTAACACCAACCTACAAACACCGGGACCATTTCGGGTGTCAGGTTCGAGGTTTGATTATACCCCTTTCTTAACATTCTTGATGAGGCATAAGCCTTAACACCAAAACCATTTCGAGTGTCGGGTTTGGGTCTCCTTCATCCTTCATAATTGACATTCAGTTAAGGTGCAAGTATTAATATTGATGCCTAATTCTTGACACCTTCAACATATAGTAAGCCTTAAGTCCAAAGTTGAATGCTCGATGCCTTTTCAAACTTACCACATGTAAACTTCATTTTCCTTTGTGCAATTAGTACAAGATATGGCTGAAGTATGATGTCTAAAACCTTTTCAAACTTGGTACAATCTTCCTTCCTTTCTCAGAGAGATTCAATATGAGGTATGATCGAAGCCCGATGTCCGAAACCTTTCGAACTTTGCACCAAATTTCTTCATTTTCTTGAGGCGCTCAATAAGAGGTATGGCCAAAGCTTGAAGTCTGATCTCTTGCAGCAAAGAGTAAGCCTCAAGCTTGAAGTCTAAATCCTAATTGGACTTAGCTCAAAAACGACTCTCTTTTCTCATTAGCAAATGATACAAGGTAGGCCCAAGGCCTAATTCTTCACACTTGATACCCAAACTTTTGCAACTCTTCAAGGCTTGCTGAAATGACACCCTATGACCAATGAATCCTTCTTCCTAACATCCATTATGAAGGCCTTTTGACCTCAAAAAACAACTGCTCATCTAATATCACTCAAATCTTCTCTTGACCTTAATTAGGTGCCCATTTTGACTTCAACGGCAATTAGATTACCAATATATTAATCTATCTATAGCTAGGTCTAGACATCCCTATCATATTAACTCACTATTAACATATCCCAATTATCAATAAAGATATGATGTTCTAGTTTAAATGTAGATTATAATTCAATGATATGTCACAACTCAATAGTAATATATACTTTAAACTCTTCATCTTTCCTTATTTACTAGTTATCTTAATTTCTATAAGTTAAGCAGTACTATAGGGATTGAATCTACACCTGCTATTTTCACTAAAACTCCTAAGTCTCCTTTAGTGACTTTGGTCATAATACTAGAGATGAGAAACCTCCAGTGAATACCACAAGAGGCATTCACAATCAACATGAGTCAAATGATAAGAAAGGGCTAGTACTACACGTGGGCCTTAGCAACACATTATAGAATGAAAAATTATAGTATCTATCAATGTATATTTAGTCATTTAATTTAATAGAAGAATTCACATGAGAATTTAACTAATATACTCTTAAAGTCAAATGAATAAAAGTACGACACTCAACACAGCTGGATCATATATCATCTAAATGATGCACTCTTAATCTACACAACAAAGTAGCATGAGTTTAGAATAAAAGGGGTTGTGACTATGATATAAAAGAGAGGGGCCTTACATATCCATCTAGTCATATCTTCTAATTTACAACCTATACCATAATATTTTTTTTACATGGTGTAAACGATGATTTTGGTTTACCTGTTTCACAATACTTTGCTCCTCCTAGGGTTTTTCACCTAAAAGGAGAAAGGGGATGAAAAGGGTTACCAAAATGTGAGGGTTTACATTCAAGACTATGTTAATGAGATGTAATTATTTCTAATTAGGATGTCCTAATGCAATAATCTAGAAATGGAATGATTTAATGATGCAAAACTATGAAAATGTAAGATGCTAGAAAACACAATGTGATATGTAGAAATGCCTAAGAAATGCAACTATATGATGAAATAATAGAACAGTGGAAGAGGTGCACCTAGAATCAGAAGTTTGATGTTGAAAGATTTTGGAATCCTGGAAAAGTTGACTGAAATGTTGACAAGGACGCTTAGGCCAGACTAGGCGACTTAGTCCCAGTTTTGGGAAATTTTGTCAGAATAGGAATATGTCAAATGGGTGTTCAAAAATTTCAAAATCATTTTTAGGCCTTGTTGTACCCTAAAATTAATTTTTTTGTTACACTTAGACATTTCGAAGAAATGTGTAAAAGTCTTGTTAAATCTGTCAAAAGAGGTCAAAATTTGGGTGTGCATGTCTTGCATGAGGGGTTAAAATGTAAAATTTCCAAAATCTAGCGATCTGGGTCTGCTCAGTGCAACCTAATCTACAAAACTCAGATCTCAATTTTTCATCCCTACTTTTTAGGAAAACTGCTATTTTTAGAAATTTCCTAAAAATAGTAACTTTTTCTGGGTTTTTCTAGGTTTCTTTCGAAATGGATATTGGCAAAACTTTCTAAAAATAGAAAGTTGGTCCAGTAGGGTTCAAACTAATTTTGTTTGGCTCAAAATACTTCCATATCAGGCTGGTGCAGTCAGAATCTCAAAATAATCAGTTTTTCCCTAGTGGGTCTATTCTGCTTTTTTAGAAGCATTTCAAGAGTTCCAAAGCCATCAATGGAGGTCAGTCAGCTACTAGGTGTCAGATTCAATGATCAAGCATTGAATAGAATAATATCAAATGATGAACATGCATGTTGAATGAAGAAGGAAGGTGAAATCCGCTTAAAATTGACTAACACTGCTTGACATGGGCGCCCCAGAGGAAGATAGGCGCCCATCTTTTTAGGGCATCAAACGATGAAATTAGGGTTTGAGCTTCCAAGAAAAGTTGTTTAGAATTCTCCCAGCTCTGCAGCGAATCCGATAGTGCAGTCATCGAATCATCCAGTCGTCTTGGATTCGAGGTCAAACAAAGAAGTTTCAAACAGAAGACGGAATGAAAATCATGAAAATGTTTGAAAAGTTTCTAAGTCTGGGAAATTTCAGTGCTCCTGGTGCCCAGGGGCGCCCAGCTTTTTGAGGGGCCTAACTCAGCTGTAAGGGTTTGCAATTGGGCTCAGTCTCTTCATAATTCAATCAGCTTCACAATGGTTGTCTTCGTCAGAGCATCTGACTTGTCGTTCTCCAGAAAATCCAGATCAAGCTGAAAGTATAGAATGAAGGTTCTAATTTGAAGATGAAAATATTAAAAAATATTCTAAGTCTGGAGCAAATGGGCACCCCTAGAAGAGAAAGGCACTAATGATTTCGAGAGTCCAAACGAATGAATTTTCCAGTGAAGCCTCCAAGATCACTTCCTCAGAACTGGTCAGGCTTCCCAACAAGACCTTTAGCACGTCAATCCGAGATGGCAGTCGTCAGATGCAAAAGGCTAAACAGAGGGTTTGACGAGAGTGAAATTTCAGAATTCAAAAGCAAAGGTAAAATTCATGGAAAAGATTCTAAGTATAGTGGAGTTGGGCACCCCTGGAGAGGAAGGGCGCCCAAGCTTTTGAAGGCCCAAATTCAACTTTTCGATGAAGTTGCTCCTAGAGAACCCCCTCCAAAATCTTCTCAGCTTTGCGACAAGCCCAGCCGTCAGTCAATCCAAGCTCCGGGTCACTAGATCAGGCGAGATCATCTGTAGAAGTGAAAGGATGAAGAAAGGGAAAAATGGCTAAGTCTGCTTAAGTTGGGCACCCCTGGAGAGAAAGGGCGCCCAAGATTTTGAGCCCTGAGATGTTAAAATTTGCAGATATAGCTTCTAAGAACACTTCATCAGTTTTGATCGAGCTATCCAACGAAGCTGACAGTCAGTCAATCGGATCAGCGTAGCCCCCAGAATCAAGATTTCATTAGAAAAATCAAAGGGAAATGATGAAATTGAAAATCATGAAAAAAATGGCTAACATTGTGAAAGTTTGGAGCCCCTGGAAGAAATAGGCTCCCATGAATTTGAAGGTCAAAATAGAGTTTTCTATCAGAGGCACCTCTAGAAAAATCTTCTCAGAATTAGTCAGGCTACGCGATGAATCATCCAGCTCGTTCATCGGACTAGCTGAACATTAAGAAATCAGGATCAAACCAAGGGTCAAAATGGAAGAAAAGTTGAAAATTCTCGAAAAATGGCTAACTCTGAAGCAAATGGGTGCCCCTAGCCAAGAAGGGCGCCCAACTTACAATGCCTCAGTGAAATTTTCAAAGTTTTCAAAAGATTCAAAATGGAAAGGGAAAGATGAATGTCTAAATTCATTGAACAAGCTATGTTTAGGGTTTGAAGATTAAAGCGAAAGAAAGCAAATCTATTTCAAGCCCTAAATCTATTTAAGACATCTCTTCCTTTCAGTTTTCATCATTTTTGCAGGTGGCTTCCAAAGAAGAAAAGTGGAGCAGCAACTTTGAGGTTTTATTTCAAGATTCAAGAGCTCAAAGTTGCCAATTTTCATGAATAATTTTAAGACCAGCAACATAAGACCTTGCTTTTTCATGCTTTTTCATCCAGAAGAACAAATTTTTGAAGGAGAAGGTCAAAGATTTTTCAATTTTCAGCCATCTAGGTTTCTTCATCTCATTCTTCTGGAGAATTTTTTGAGGAAATTCATCAAGTTGCAGTAGTTTCTTTTTCCTTGCATGTCAGTGAAATCTTCACTATTTTCAATTTTTGATCATCTGGGTCCTCTCAAAACAGTCTTCTGAAGAAAACTCATATCACAAAATTTTCAAGAAAATTTCAAATTCTAGGGTTGGCTACTTTTTCGATCAACCATCAGTGTTTTTCAAATCTAATCAAAATGGGTCCATTTCTAATTGTATTCTGAACAAAACCCAGGTGCTAGCTTTTTCGGTGAAAATTTGAAGAAATTAGGGTTTGCTGCTTTTTCAGTCTAAATTGAAAATTCTCAAAAATGAACGATCTGGGTTGGCTTGCAACGAAATTATGAAGAAAACCCATATCTCAGAAAAAATTCCAAAAGATTTGTCCGTTTGAGACTAAAAAACTAGCATTCTAAAAATAGAAAGTTGCTCAAAGCTTGTTTGAACATAGGCGATTTTATAGTCATTCTTCAAGGTTTTCAATATGGAGTACACTCCCCTCGAGCTTAAGACCAAATCAGCACTACGTCAGAACTTCATCATCTCAGCTGAAGAACACAAGGAGGTGTGATATGAGGAAATGAAAGGTATCAAAAAGAGTTGTGCAATACTCTTCTGTTGGAAATCAAGAGAAGTGTCAGAAGCATAAAGTTGCAGAGCCGCCAAGTTATCAATTAGTGAGTCATCTTTTCGGGCAGCGATGTTTTTCAAGAACATAACTCATAAAGCAACTGAAGAAGTGAAAGATTCTCTAAGTTTGATCACAGAAGGCGAGGAGATCTTCGAGAATCAGAATATTGCCTTAGATAGTATCAATGCACCTGATCGGGACAAAGTTTTCTACTTTTTAGCGGATATGATTGAGATTTAAAGCGACTTTCATCTAGAAGCTTTCTTTCCACTTTCTTTCTATTCTTGGAACGATTCTTATCCATTCTTTGAAGAAGAGAAAGAAGATAAATGTAATAGTTGGTGTTTCCCACTTTTCCTGCTTTCTTAGGTGTTAGACGTTATCTTCTTTCTAGAGTTAGAAATAAAGCTTGCTTGCTGAGCAAGCCCTAGACTGTAAAAGAAAGGAGATTTTAGGGTTCCCTACTCCTCTGCTTTCCTATAAATAAGAGCCTTTGCTCATTAGTTTTCTTTAACCGTGCTAGTGATAACAAAACGTTGAGCCTATTGTGCCTTCTATTTGTTATTCGAGTATTGTTCAATTGTGTTGTGATAGCAAATTGTTGAGCCTCTTTAGCCAACAAGGAGTTAGTGTGATTGTTGTTTCTAGTGTGTAAGAGCAATATTGCAAGCCTCTTTAGATGCAATTTCTTGTTCCAGGCATGTTAGAAGAGAGTTTTGTTCTAGAGATTTGAGTAATAAAATCATGAGCCTCCTTTGCCTTGGTCCAAAATCTCAAATTTTTGTTCTACTTTTATCATCTTGATTTCAACTTGCATTGAAGTGTGTAGATGTTTGTTGAGAGAGAGTTTATTGAAGTATTTTTTCAGAAATCTACCTTGTCCATTTCTAGTTTCTCTTGCTCTGCTTATTACTTGAGAAGTTAGAAACATCTTTAGTTTAAGTTAGTCGTAGTTGAAGTTCCCAAAATAGAAAATCTCAGCTGTGGCGTTTGTGTTTTATAAACCTTGTGCTCTAGCTGATCAAAAAGATAGGCAACTTAGTTCTTAGTTTACTTTCTTTCGCAACATCAGCAAGAGGGAGCTTCCCCTCCTAATTTGAAGAGCAGTTTTACTATGCATAGCTGTTCGTTTCAAATACACATTCTAGAGGTGTGAATTTAAACGCTAATAGTTTTTTGGCGCCCACCGTGAGGCACGAGGCATAAAAAAACAAAGAAAGCTTAGGCTTTATGTCATGGGTATGATTATCTGGCACCCTATTGCTCGATCCAGGAGAAGCAATGGGTGATAACAACAATAATGCTGGAAGGAACCTGAGACATCCACCCCTATTACCTTGGGGTAACATCATTGGACCTTTGGCTTTGCAGGAACATCATGAATTGCTTAAAGGGTCGAGGAAGCACTTTCCACAGTTTCACGACGATGGGAATCAACACCCTGATGATCATTTTTTAGCCTTCTCAATGGCCTGCGCCATCTTGCACGTGGAACATGAAGACATCGCAGTGCGTCTCTTTGTGGAGACTCTTGTTGGGAATGCTGCTGATTGGTTCAATCACCTGGAGCCGGGCATTATCACAAGTTGGGAAACTATGAACGAGAAATTTTTGGTGAGATTCAAGCCCGCTGAAGACAGTCATTGGTTGTTTTCTCAACTTGCAAATTCAAAGATGGAGTACAACGAGCCCATGAGGGAGTTTGTAGCAAGATTTAATCATCTTGTTACACAACTTTATTTTACACTTAATCCATCACCGAAGATTCTGATGAGCTGCTTCATAAATGCTCTTCCATTAGAGATAGCCTTCTTCTTGAAGATGACAAAAGAAACAGAATTGACGTATGCATAAAGACACACCATTGACCTGGAAGATAATATGATTACTTCTGGCATAATGAAGAAGGATTCAATCAGGCCTCTAGTTCAGAGTTCTACAGATCCACTGCTACATAAGGTAGCCAATGAGGTGCTCGCACTACCACCACCACAATATCAACTTCAACAACAGTATCAACCTCAACAACCGTATCAACCGAGGAGAAATGATTTTCAGCCTTACAATAGTTACAAGCCACGGTTGCTAGCACCTCCACCAAGACAAACAGTTGAAGTTGCACCAGATGCAGTATTTTGTTCCTTTCATGATACCGATGAACATACCGGTTCTACATGTCCTAAGAACTTAAGAATGAATCAGATTATGGGATATGTTGATGCTGCACCCAGTTCCAGTTTCATCCCAACACCAAGTTCGAATGTTGTCTCACCACAGATGGAAAAATTTGATGGCAACTCCGCAACGGGATATTTTGAACCTGTTATTGAAGAAAAAGAATACCTCTGCCACCACTCTCTTGCAACAAATCACAGAAGATGCTCTTTTCTTATGTTTACAAGTCCTTGGCACTTGCAAGTGCAAAAAGAAGGAAAGAGGCAGAGAGCTAAAGAACAGGTTAAACTAGTGGTTACTCAATACCCATCTCCAGTCAAGTTTGACATTGTAGACTCCTTGATGAAGACAAAAGTGCAGATTTCTCAGTTGGAATATCTTCATGATCATCCTGAGCAACTGGATAGAATAATACAACATGCAAAGAAAGAAGCTTCAATTCAGCCTACATTGCTCAAGTCATCTGTTCCAGTGAAAGAAAATCCTAAACCTTTCTATATATCTTTGTATATAGGAGGATTTAAACTGAGCAATTGCATCATTGATTCAAGAGCCTCAGACAACATAATGCCTCTACAAGTGATGAAAGCATTGGGACTCTCATGCACAGAAACTCAGAACGAGTGCTATTCGCTTCAGTCTGAGTCGATACCGTTGGTCGGACAAATGAAGAACACTCAAGTAAGGTTGGCGGCATGTCCAGAGAAAATAATTGTGATGAATATCCTAGTGGCTGACATTCCACCCAGCTATGGGATGTTGTTGAGTCAGAGCTTCTGCAGAGATCTTGGTGGTGCAATGCAATTAGATTGGTCGTTCGCAACCATTCATGTGGAGAAAGGAAGAATCAAGATAGAACCTGAACCCAAATCCCAGTTCATGGTGGTGAAAATCCCAAACCCCCAACCCAAACCCTTTATCAAGGAATAGGTCTCGGTAATTATCTTACACTGTCAGAGTTAGAAACTGAAGACCAGAACATGGCTTGTCCAGAAAAAAGGACCGACAGAGGATACAAATTTACATACAATACAGTTCGATGGGGGCAGTTCTAATACAAAATCAAGAGTAGGGGAAGTGATCATCTCCCCTAAAGAACAATTGTACCCATTGTCATATGGCTTGCAATTGGAATTCACTGAAGCTGAAAAAGAAGCACTTTTGTTAGGCCTCAAAAATGCCAAAGACATGGGAATTGAACTCCTATGTGTTAAAGGGGATGTGGAGTTGATCGATGAGCCAATCAAAGGATATTTCCAGGTCAGAAAAGATCATCTACGACATTATAGAAATCGGGTGTGGAACGCGATCGATTGGTTTGAAGAGTTCTACAGTAGAGACATCCCAAAGATCGACGGTAGAGACATCTCGAAGATGGACAACAGAGTCATCCCGAAGGTGAACGGCAACAAAGTTAGTGACTTAATGGTACCTGTCTCCTTCCTTGCGCCATATTTCAACTTTTGTCAAGGTGCCTCTACTTGGATGTATGAAGATATGAGAATCTTCATCCCAGAAGATTTTTCTCCTACGATACCCAAGAGAAGAGAACTAAAGCCTTTCAGGAAAAAATGACACCCTTTAGAGGTGGAGTAAATTCTTTGTAAATTATTTTTCTTTTTTTTTCGTGATGTGTTTCCCCTTTCCGTGATGTGTTCGTTATGTTGTGTTTCCCCTTTCTGTAACAGTCCTGTTCGGTTTTAGGTGACTAAGGAAAGTCTTGCAAATAGGTGATTAGGAGTCTTGTTTTAGGTGATTTTTAGGGAAGTCCAACTATTAGGTGAATTCTAGGAAGTTCCGTCATAGGTGACTAAGGAAAGTCTTGCAAATAGGCGATTAGGAGTCTTGTTTTAGGTGATTTTTAGGGAATTCCAACTATTAGGTGAATTCTAGGAAGTCTTGTCGTAGGTGACTTAAGGAAAGTCTTGTAAATAGGTGATTAGGAAATGATGCTGACTTCGATACCCACTAGACAAGGCACTGGTCTATGCTTAAAACTCCAGAGATTCTATTGTTCTCCTATGCCATAAGTATTCGCCATGGTCCCCAAACAGAGCCAATGTTGTACCCTAAAATTAAAATTTTTGTTACACTTAGACATTTTGAAGAAACGAGTAAAAGTCTTGTTAAATCTGTCAAAAGAGGTCAAAATTTGGGTGTACATGTCTTGCATGAGGGGTTAAAATGTAAAATTTCCAAAATCTGGAGATCTGGGTCTACTTAGTGCGACCTAATCTACAAAACCCGGATCTTAGTTTTTCATCCCTACTTTTTAGGAAAACTGCTATTTTTAGAAATTTCCTAAAAATAGTAACTTTTTCTAGGTTTTTTTGGGTTTCTTTCGAAACAAATACTAGCAAAACTTTCTAAAAATAGAAAGTTGGTCCAGTAGGGTTCAAACTAATTTTGATTGGCTCAAAATACTTCCATATCAGGCTGGTGCAGTTAGAATCTCAAAATAATCAGTTTTGCCCTAGTGGGTCTATTCTGCTTTTTAGAAGCATTTCAAGAGTTCCAAAGCCATCAATGGAGGTTAGTTGGCTGCTAGGTGTCAAATTCAATGATCAAGCATTGAACATAATATCAAATGATGAACATGCATGTTGAATGAAGAAGGTAAAATCTGCTTAAAATTGACTAACACTGGTTGACATGGGCGCCCCAGAGGAAGATAGGTGCCCATCTTTTTAGGGCATCAAACGATGAAATTAGGGTTCGAGCTTCCAAGAAAATTTGTTTAGAATTCTCCCAGCTCTACAGCGAATCTGACAGTGCAGTCATCGGATCATCCAGTTGTCCTGGATTCGAGGTCAAACAGAGAAGTTTCAAACAGAAGACAGAATGAAAAACATGAAAATGTTTGAAAAGTTTCTAAGTCTGGGAACTTTAAGTGCTCCTGGTGCTCAAGGGTGCCCAACTTTTTGAGGGGCCTAACTCAGCTGTAAGGGTTTGCAATTGGGCTCAGTCTTTTCAGAATTCAATCAGATTCACAACGGCTGTCTTCGTCAGAGCATCTGACTTGTCGTTCTCTGGCAAATCCAGATCAAGCTGAAAGTATAGAATGAAGGTTCTAATTTGAAGATGAAAATATTAAAAAATATTCTAAGTCTGGAGCAAATGGGCACCCCTAGAAGAGAAAGGAACTAATGATTTTTCCAGTGAAGCCTCCAAGATCACTTCCTCAGAATTGGTCAGGCTTTCCAACGAGACCTTCAGTACGTCAATCTGAGATGGCAGTCGTCAGATGCAAAAGGCTGAACAGAGGGGTTGACAAGAGTGAAATTTCAGAATTCAAAAGCAAAGGTAAAATTCATGGAAAAGATTCTTAGTGGAGTTGGGCGCCCCTGGAGAGGAAGGGCACCCAAGCTTTTGAAGGCCCAAATTCAACTTTTCGATGAAGTTGCTCCCAGAGAACCCCCTCCAAAATCTTCTCAGCTTTGCGACAAGCCCAGCCGTCAGTCAATCTGAGCTTCGAGTCACCAGATCAGGCAAGATCATCTGTAGAAGTGAAAGGATGAAGAAAGTGAAAAATGGCTAAGTTTGCTTAAGTTGGGTGCCCTTGGAGAGAAAGGGCGCCCAAGATTTTGAGCCCTGAGATGTTAAAATTTGCAGATACAACTTCTAAGATCACTTCGTCAGTTTCGATCGAGCTATCCAACGAAGCTGACAGTTAGTCAATCAGATTAGCGTAGCCCCTAGAATCAAGATTTCATTAGAAAAATCAAAGGGAAATGAAGAAATTGAAAATCATGAAAAAAATGGCAAATCATGAAAAAAATGGCTAACATTGTGAAAGTTCGAAGCCCCTGGAAGAAATAGGCTCCCATGAATTTGAAGGTCAAAACAGAGTTTTCCATCAGAGGCGCCTCCAAAACAATCTTCTCAGAATTAGTTAGGCTACGCGATGAATCATCCAGCTCGTTCATCAGACTAGCTGAACATTCAGAAATTAGGATCAAACCAAGGGTCAAAATGGAAGAAAAGTTGAAAATTCTCGAAAAATTTCTAACTCTGAAGCAAATGGGCGCCCCTAGCCAAGAAGGGTGCCCAACTTACAATGCCTTAGTGAAATTTTCAAAGTTTTCAAAAGATTCAAAATGGCAAGGGAAAGATGAATGTCTCAATTCATTGAACAAGTTGTGTTTAGGGTTTGAAGATTAAAGCAAAAGAAAGCAAATCTATTTCAAGCCCTAAATCTATTTAAGACATCTCTTCCTTTCAGTTTTCATCATTTTTGTAGGTGGCTTCCAAAGAAGAAAAGTGGAGCAGCAACTTTGAGGTTTTATTTCAAGATTCAAGAGCTCAAAGTTGCTGATTTTCATGAATAATTTTCAGACCAGCAACATAAGACCTTGCTTTTTCATGCTTTTTCATTTAGAAGAATACATTTTTGAAGGAGAAGGTCAAAGATTTTTCAATTTTCAGCCATCTGGGTTTCTTGATCTCATTCTTCTAGAGATTTTTTTGAGGAAATTCATCAAGTTGCAGCAGCTGCTTTTTCCTTGCATGTCAGTGAAATCTTCACGGTTTTCAATTTTTGATCATCTGGGTCCTCTCAAAACAGTCTTCTGAAGAAAACCCATATCACAACTTTTTCAAGAAAAATTTCAAATTCTAGGGTTGGTTGCTTTTTCGATTAGCCATCAGTGTTTTTCAAATCTGATCAAATGGGTCCATTTCTAATTATATTTTGAACAAAATCTAGGTGCCAGCTTTTTCATTAAAAATTTGAAGAAATTAGGGTTTGCTGTTTTTTCAGTCTAAATTCAAAATTCTCAAAAACGGATGATCTGGGTTGGCTTGCAATGAAATTTTGAAGAAAACCCATATCTCAGAAAAAATTCCAAACAATTTGTCTGTTTGAGACTAAAAAACCAACATTCTAAAAATAGAAAGTTGCTCAAAGCTTGTCTGAACATAGGCGAGTTTACAGTCATTCTTCAAGGTTTTCAATATGAAGTACACTCCCCTCGAGCTTAAGACCAAATCAACACTATGTCAGAACTTCATCATCTCAGCTGAAGAACACAAGGAGGTGTGATATGAGGAAAATGAAAGGTATCAAAAAGAGTTGTGCAATACTCTTCTATTGGAAATCAAGAGAAGCGTCAAAAGCATAAAGTTGCAGAGCTGCCAAGTTATCAATTAGTGAGTCATCTTTTCGGGAAGCGATGTTTTTCAAGAACATAACTCATAAAGCAACTGAAGAAGTGAAAGATTCTCTAAGTTTGATCACAATAGGCGAGGAGATCTTGGAGAATCAAAATATTTCCTTAGATAGTATCAATGCACCTGATCGGGACCCAGTTTCCTACTTTTTAGCGGATATGATTGAGATTTAAAGCGACTTTCATCTAGAAGCTTTCTTTCCGCTTTCTTTCTATTCTTGGAACGATTCTTATCCATTCTTTGAAGAAGAGAAAGAAGATAAATGTAATAGTTGGTGTTTCTTGCTTTTCCTGCTTTCTTAGGTGTTAGACATTATCTTCTTTCTAGAGTTAGAAATAAAGCTTGCTTGCTGAGCAAGCCCTAGATTGTAAAAGCAAGGATATTTTAGGGTTCCCTACTCCTCTGCTCACCTATAAATAAGAGCCTTTGCTCATTAGTTTTCTTTAACCGTGCTAGTGATAACAAAATGCTGAGCCTATTGTGCCTTCTATTTGTTATTCGAGTATTGTTCAATTGTGTTGTGATAGCAAATTGTTGAGCCTCTTTAGCCAACAAGGAGTTAGTGTGATTGTTGTTTCTAGTGTGTAAGAGCAAGATTTCAAGCCTCTTTAGATGCAATTTCTTGTTCCAGGCATGTTAGAAGAGAGTTTTGTTCTAGAGATTTGAGTAATAAAATCATGAGCCTCCTTTTCCTTGGTCCAAAATCTCAGATTTTCGTTCTACTTTTATGATCTTGATTTCAGCTTGCATTGAAGTGTGTAGATGTTTGTTGAGAGAGAGTTTATTGAAGTATTTTGTCAGAAATCTACCTCATCCATTTCTAGTTTCTCTTTCTCTGCTTATTACTTGAGAAGTTAGAAACATCTTTAGTTTAAGTTAGTCGTAGTTGAAGTTCCCAAAATAGAAAATCTCAGCTGTGGCGTTTGTGTTTTATAAACCTTGTGCTCTAGCTGATAAAAAAGATAGACAACTTAGTTCTTAGTTTACTTTCTTTTCCAACATCAGAAAGAGGGAGCTTCCCCTCCTAATTTTAAGAGCAGTTTTACTGTGCATAGCTGTCCGTTTCAAATACACATTCCAGAGGTGTGAATTTAAATGCCAACAGGCCCAAAAGTAGGACTAATTCGGCCCTAGTGGCGACTTAGTCCTCTTGTAGATTTTAGGAAATTCAGGACATGATCTTGTAGTCTCGGGTCGACACTTCCTTTTCTGACATGTGTCTGTACTTGATTCTACAAAAAATGAAGCATAAAGTCTCTCCAAGCTTGGAATAGGATGATGTTGATTTGATTGACTTGATGCACTTTTTGAGCACTTTTCAACACCTATTTCTTGATAAATCTACATACAAAAGTCACATGCAAAAGGGGAAAAATGGTTGAGGGTTAGAGAATAGGGGTTTTCCTTCGTCAAACCCCGCTTTGGTAATCAAACCCTAAGCAATAAAATGAGATGAAAAGAGAGTGATAAATAGATAACATGCAAATTTCATAAACTTACCACACCATTGATGCTCAAATCTAAATATATGCAATGAAGAACTCCAATAGTTTGACTTGATAATGCTTGATTTGCTTGAACGCTTAATGAGTGCAAGAGATAGATGATTGTATGAGATGGAAGATTGCTTGAGTGAATTAGGAGATGTAAAATGAGGTGAAAAAACCTTATTTATACTTGATTTTGCTAAAATATCCCAAAATTAACACATCACAGGCCGACCTCAAGGGTTAGAGGACAAAATCCTGCTAGAAATTTAAAATTATGTTGAGTTTTGTGCCAAAAAGGACTAAGTCGCCCCTATGGGCAACTTGGTCCCACTTAAGCAAATTAAGTGGGTTTCGCTAATTTTGGGGTATTAAAAGTTGTCCAATGGGAATATCCTCAAAAACGCACTTAAAATAGGTTGGAATGTGTATTAAGGGGTCATTTAGACATGAGAAAGGGCTGAATTAGTAAAATTAAGCCTAGAAAAGTGTGAAATATTATTACAAGACTTTATAACACTTCAAAATAGGACTTAATAAGTGAGGAAAAGGTGATTTTTAGGTGAATTGTAATGAATAGAGTCTAGAAATGTGTAGAAATGTTTCACAACACTTCACAACACCTTCACGAGACACCATAATTTGAATGTTTAAGCCACATTACAACATTGAATCAAGACAAAATCAATTCAAAGCCCATTAGAAAGACTCAAGTGAGCATAAAAATGTCAACTATACATTTTTTGGTGACACATTAAGCCCCCACTTTAGTGAGAGGGTGAACTTGCTTCAAACTCTCGCTAAAGTAGCCTAATATACACATCGAGAGGGATCCTAATGCACTTACGTTGGTAAGATGAAGTAACAATAACCAAGAGGGATGATCAAGCCCCTAGGATCAAGATCTCATGGCAAACCAAACATAAGAACAAAAGAACACACATGGTGATGAAAAGGAATGGAAGCTTTGATCATCTTCCCAGCTTGTGGATTAGATCTAGGCTGATTTTTTAAGAAAAAAAGAGGTTGCATACTCACTTTGGGGTGACAAAACTCATGGTGGTCCGCTGGGTGAGAAAACCCAAGTATACTCACTCTGGGGCCACAAAACTTCTGGTTGTCTGTGGGTTGAGAAAGACCAAAAGGAGAGATACATACACTAGTTGGAATGCACTCACAAAAACAAAGGTGGCTATGGGGAAAGTCATGTCGCTAGATGGGCTTCCTGCTCAACCATATCAAAGTTATACCTCTTGATAACTTTAACAAGGTGCCACAAGAGAAAATGTTGGTTCATGCTTCATGAGACAAGCAAAGCTTCGTATGCTTGGAACCCATGAACAAATTCAAAGGTACCACAGACATGCAAGTTATGTTATGAAAGGTGGAAAAAATGTAAAATGAAAAAATAAAAATTTAAAAGAAAATGTGAAAGGTGTTCAAAGGAGTCTTGTTAAGTTCATGCAAGGTCTATCACTTAGGGAACACAGTGTCTAATGTCTCCAAGATAGGACCAACCAAAGAATAAAATATTCACAACTTAGGGAATGCAGTGCATCACATCAGGCCACTAAGAGGAATGTAATATGCTGAGATTGATCACACTTATGAAGGACATCACACCCAATGTTGTCTACAAAGTGACAAACACGTTGTATGAAGTGACAAGGCTACACTAAGAATGGAAGAATGCAATATAAAATATGGTAATGTATGCCCCCCACTTTAAAGGAATTGCTACACAACGGTTTGAGAGCAATTACTTTAAAGTAGCAAAGGAAAAATGAAAAAAGAAAATAAGACATGAGAGCCAACTTGGAAAGCCCCTATGCCAAGTCATATGTTTCTAAGCTAGGATGCTTTATGTAAATGAAAAAGAAAAGAAATTAAAAGAAAAAGGAGGGTTTCCCCTAAAAAAGGAATACACCCAACACATAAGGGATCTATGGATTTGGGGTTAGTATATTCATTTTTGCAATGTTTTAATGGAAGATCTCGAAACTGTCATCATTTCCCAAATCACATAGAACTAGAAATATGACACAAAGAGAGCGAAAACTAAGGAAAAAAAAAGTTTGTTTTGGGTCAACATGGAAGAGACATTGCAATCTCAATGCTTTGCATCATCCCCAAAAGGAAAACACAAGCGAAAAGAAAAATTAAAAGGAAAAAGAAAAGGAAAAGCTTTTGGGTCAACATGAAGGAGACATTTCAGTCTCAATACCTTGTGTCATCCCAAAAAGGAAAACACAAGAAAAAGATAAAAGGAAAAGGGACTGATTGGGTCAACATGGAAGAGACATAGGGCATCTCTACGCTTTGTTTCATCCCCAAAATGAGAACACAAAACAACAGAGAAACAAACAATGCACAACATATAGAAGAAGATAGGTACGAATAGAAGAAGTGTACAAAGAGAGAGAACATCAAACACACAATACGAGGGAACACAATACACGTATACAAAGAAAAAGAGAAAGGAAAATAAATGCAAAAAGGCTAGTCAGGAAAATGCAAGTCAACCATCTAACAAGTCATCTGCCTCCCAGTCATGTTTAGTATATTGCGAGGGTGGTTGACTATCCAAAGGAAGAATTACAAGTGCCAAACTAGGAGATGTACTAGGTTCTTCACTTGGTGGAGATGATTTATCATTTAAGCTGATGGTAGATGAAAATAAAGAGTTTAGATCATAATGTATCTCTTCATCTATTTTTGCAGTCTCATCATCATCATCATCAAGATTGATTACGATAGGAGGACAAAGAGTTCTTTCCAAGGAAGGATGTATCAAAAGTTGTGGCTATTGGATTTGTTCATTTTGATGTGAGGGATGGACTGTATTATCTTGTGGCGGGTCAAGGGAAAGAGGGTGGTCATCTATTGCTTCTGTCAAAGTTGGAGGCTGGGTTTCTTTATTTTCTTCCATTTGAGATTGACGAGCAAGGAGATGATGACAACACCTATGCTCCCTAGCACCGTGATTGTGTTTTATTTTGTTTTGAATTTTTTGAGGTGTAAGAACAGGTTGATCCATCATAGGTTCCTTTTCTTCCAGAGGGGGAAGAATGGAAGAAACCAAAGAAGACGGGTCAATCACTTTATCTTTAGCTTTATACACTTGTTTAATGCAAGGATACATGACAGGATTGGTTTCATTTTCCCTTGGTCATTTAAACGATGGAGGGGAAGTGTCTATGGATGGTTGTTCAATACTTTGCTCCTCCTAGGGATTTTCACCTAAAAGGAGAAAAGGGATGGAAAGGGTTACCAAAATGTGAGGGTTTACATTCAAGACTATGTTAATGAGATATAATTATGTCTAATTAGGATTTCCTAATGTAATAATCTGGAAATGGAATGATTTAATGATGCAAAACTATGAAAATGTAAAATGCTGGAAAACACAATGTGATATGTAGAAATGCCTAAGAAATGCAACTATATGATGAAATAACAGAAAAAAATGGAAGAGGTGCACGTAGAATCAAAAGTTTGATGTTGAAAGATTCTGGAATACTAGAAAAGTTGACTAAAATGTTGACCAGGACACTTAGGCCTGACTGGGCGACTTAGTCCTAGTTTCGGGAAACTTTTTCAAAAAAAGAATCTATCAAATGGGTGTTCAGAAATGTCATATTTAGTTTTGAGGCCCAAAAGCGAGACTAATTCACCCCTAGTGGCGAATTAGTCGTCCTATAGATTTTGAGAAATTCGAGATAGGATCTTGTAGTCTCGGGTCTGCACTTCCTTTTCTGACAGGTGTTTGTACTTGATTCTACAGAAAATGGGGTAGAAAGTATCTCCAAGCTTGAAATAGGATGATGTTGACTTGATTGACTTGATGCATTTTTTGATCACTTTTCAACGCCTATTGCTTGATAAATCTGCATAAAAAAGTCACATGCAAAAGGGGAAATTTTTTTGAGGGTTAGAGAATAGGGGTTTACCTTGGTCAAACCCCACTTTGGTAATCAAACCCTAAACAATGAAATGAGATGAAAAGAGAGCGATAAATAGATAACATGCAAATGTCATAAACTTACCACACCATTAATGCTCAAATTTGAAGATATGCAATGAACTCCAATAGTTTGACTTGATAATGCTTGATTTGCTTGAATGCTTGATGAGTGAAAGAGATAGATGATTGTATGAGATGGAAGATTGCTT
>VDFB02358946.1:0-46559 GCA_007258455.2 Sequoia sempervirens
ATCTTGCACTTCCTTTAGACATTTTTCCACTTTTCTATGTAGATGCACATCTATCTTGTAGCTCAAGTAGCCTCTTCTCAACAAGTCTTGATTCAAATTCTTTTTTAGTCTATTCCTTTAGATCAGAGGCATACTTCTTAATATAATCAACTCAAAACTTGAGATTTTGTACATAAGTTAGAGAATTATTATTTGTTTTACCAAGACTAGCATCCTATAGAGTCTTGATGGCTTCATTGATTAGTTTTTTCCTCTTCTGACGTGTCTCTATTATTTATTTTCTTCTAGAGGCATGAAAGACATCTCTAAGCTCTAGCTTTTGAATTAGTGAGATTTTTTCAAGATCCACAATGCCTTGATGCATTAGGAGTTGTAACAATTGGGGATGAATAGTCAGTTGGAACATTATTTGTTTGGAAAAAAGACCCTTAAGTGAATTACCAAAAGATTCTACATAGGACTTAGGTGGCTCCATGGTATTTTGTGCATCTTCTTCATTCTTTCCAACCTCAGACTCTTCTTCATTCTCTTCTTTCTCCTCTTCATCAAGGGGATTTTCCTATTTCTTGTCTTTATCTTAATCCTCCTTATCCTCATCATCTTTCTTATTATTTTCTTCCCTTTCTCCTTGTTCCTCTTCTCCATCCTCATTTTGATTATCTTTATTTCCATTTCCTATAATCTTCATTTTGTTTTTCAAAGTGATCCTTAGTGCCATCATCAACATCATTCTTTTCTTTTTTCCTTCTCTACACTCTGGTTAGCATCATTAACATTGATGACCTTGTCAATATCTTCTGAAGGAGCAGATGTCTCCAAGGAAGCATGTGTTTCTTCTACCTATGGTGGTGAGGAAACCACATTCTTTGTATCAAATAATGGAGTTTCTTTAGTAATATGGTCATCTACTTCTTTCTCTTCTAAAGCCTCTTTGAAAATGGGTAAATTTGTAATAGGAGGAAGATTTTCCTCTACACCAGTGACCTTTTCCTTAACATGCTCCTTTTCTTGAGCAGTATTAGATGATGAAGCAATTATCATCCCAAACTTTTCTACAATATCCTTGATAGTCTTCACTATTTCTTGTTTCAACTTGTTTGCTCATTCCTTTTCTCTTCCCATAAGAATGGTGACTCTTTGTTTTACTCTGAATTCTTTAGTATATACTTCAATCAATCTAGCCTTGTCATCCTCAGATAAGGAGGATTCAAATTCCTCCAAGGTGTCATATTTCATCTTGTCTTCAACTTCAACAGCTTCATGTCTTCTTTCAACCAAGGCATCACACACAACTCTAGGGACCTTCTTCTTGATATTACTCATATCAGCCTCCAAAATAATAATGTATTGAATGATAGCCTCATTGATTTTTTTCCTATCTTCTTAATCCACTTCATATAATTTTGTAGTACCTTCTAAAAAATCATCATACTCTAGCATATTACTAACCAAAACATCTAACTTCATCGAAGTACGAGCTCTTACCAGAGGAGTTTTTGTCTACTTCTTTTTAACTCTAGAGAGCCTTCTTCTGACTTCTTCTCCTTCTTCTTTTCAAGCTTCTGATGCATATTTACATTAAAAGATTTTTTCCTCTTTCTATTTCTTCTTTAGAAGTGTCTACAATGTTAGTTTTTGGCTTCTTAGCTCCAGTTCTAGTCTCTTGTGAAGCACCTTCACCCCTTGTTGGAGCATTGCTTCTTCTCTTTCTTGTTAGTTGTTCTTAATGTTCCAACCCAAGCTTAATTTATTCTTCAACCACAGTACTTAAATTCTTCTCCCTAAATTCTTTTTGCTTCTTTCTTCTTCTAGAGATAGTAGGGGTTGCTACCAGAGGCGCATTCTTCATCTCACTAGTCATTGTGCTAGGTTCGGAGGGTGCAGTGACTTCTTTAGTTAGCAGAGCACTAGGCTCCACCTTCTCTACTTTTGTAGAAATAGATGTAGCAGCTCTGGAGGACTTAGGTAATGTAGAGGTTGGGGTGGAAGTTGTTCTTCCAGATCTCCTTGGTCTGGAGGAATCACTAGCCATGCTAGCTTCTCTATCTCTTTCCTCCTTGGTCAATTCTTTTGTAAAGCCTTCTTTTCTAGCCCATTTTTTTACACTTTTCCATGCATTCCTCTTTATTTCTATTTTCTTCAATTCTAAGTGTACTTCTGATGTTTTTTCTTCATATGTTCCATGTCTCGGTAAAGAGGGGTCCTTAGGAATCTTGAGCAACAATTCAACATATCCTTCAACTTCTTTCTTAGAAACTTCATACCTAAGAGGCTCAATCCATATTGTTCTAGGTTCAACAACCTCAATTATACACTCATTAGTTGAGATAAGGAAAGTAATTTCCTTAGCATATTTCTCCACCAGATGTTGGGGAATTATTTCCCTTTCATGCATGTTCTTCTGAAACACTGCAAAGAATGCAGTTAAAGCATCATCCTGAGCTTTAAAATCACTTAAGTTGTGCATATAATTGAAGATTTTAGGTCCCACAGGTATAATTTTGTCCCATACAATACCTTTTCTTCCAAGAAGCTCTTTTAGGAAGTAAAACAATAAACACATTACCAAAGTTCCAAACTTAAAAGCATACTAATTTTTGCTTGTTTGCTTTAGATTCTCAAGCAGTTGCTACTGGAGCAACTCACACAAATAAAAGTCTCTCCCATTCACCACCATTTCATGTGCAACATAGATAGCAGTAGCTGAGTCTAAATTCTCCATGTTTGTGAAGTAAATCTTATGTCCTATCACCATTGAAGCATATTTCATTGCAAGATTTGTGATAGGTTTTGTTGTCAAAGCTCTCCTATCAAAGGTAGCACTGGTAAGGTTCATAACAACCTCATTTTTTCATAGATTTAAGAACCGGTACAAGTCTGGTATCACACAACCCTATAACAACCTTGATCACCTCCTTGCTTACAAGTCCAAGCATGCCAGTCCATAAAAACTTGTCATGCAACTTGTTTAGTGTTTGCCTTACATACTTAGCATCCACATCACTACTGTAGTTAGGAAACCAGTTCCATATATCAAGCTTTTTCTTAACTAGGTTAATGTAGTCAAGTTTCACCAAGAAATCATCTCCAATAAGCTCCTCAGACCATAAATCTTTAATTTTCTAATGATTATACTCTTCCAAGTTCCCATGTATGTATGCCCTAGTATCCTCTATAGGTAAAACCCTGTATGGAATCTTTGAAAAAACATCGTCAAGGTCCTTTTCAAATATTTTCATCGGATACTTTTTGAATTTTTATCTAGGCCTTTTAGTAATACTAACAATAGTCAGGGTAACCGTTTTAACTTCAATTCGAACTCAAATGCTTATGAAATCAATTCTATTTCAAACCCACGAAGCACATAAAGTTGTAAATACCTTTTCTATGCACAACAAGATCTAGGGTTTGGATATTCTACACCAAATTCACCTTCAAATCTCCTTCAATTTGCTTTGCTTTCTTCAAATGCACATGATTAAAATTGACTTAGAAACTCACTTTATATCTTTTTGATTTTCCCTAATTCCGCATTGAATGCTTTAATTTCCATAAAGTTGATAAACCCTTCATTGACACACTATAAACCCTAAAATGCTCCACATTTCTTCAAATTTTCATATTTTCTACTGGAATCTTTTTCAAGAGCTTGAGCAAGTCATTTTACATCATGTATCTTCATGTCACTCCTTGAAACCTCATATTTGCAGGGGGTTGTTTTATTTTCCTATTATTGCTCCCCCTAAGCCCATGCCTAGGTTTAGTTTTCAAGGGAATTATCTACACCAGAGGGAGGCACATATACATTTTATTTATCTTTACTCTTAGGTTCCTCTTCTTTCTCCAAATTTTCTCCATTTCCTTCTTTACTTCAATAGGATCAATTTTCTTCACAGGTTCATTCCTCTTTCCCAAATTAGTCTGCCTTCCATTCTTAATTCTGCAAAATTTTGAGATGTTTCCAGGTTTGTTACAATTATAGCATACAACATTTTTCTAACCAAACTGACCTCTATTCAATCTTGATTTGCATTGGTTAGCCTTATGTCCAAATACATTGCATGTATAACAATAACAATTGAAGGATTAAATCATTCTACCAACATTATATCTATTCATCATCTGATTTTTGCACTCAATAGCTCCATGTCCAAATTTCTTGCATGCAAAACATTATCCGGAGAAGGATCCAACATTTTGATTCCTTCTACTTCTACACTCTATTGCCTTATGTCCATATTTATTGCATGAAAAACAAATACCATTGAAAGATGGGTACCTTTGAGCATTTGGTTGTTTGATAGGGGGTCTTTTAGCATTGTTTCTCTAATTTTTGATTTGTTTTCCATTGTCTTGAGTCTTATTTTGATTTTCAACCTTATTAGGGGTTTGATTCTCCTTTGATCTTTCTCCTTCCTTAAGTCCCAAACCTCTTTTATCTTTAGATGGTTTATGTCCTGCAATTAGCTCATCAAGCATTGTAGTACTTGTTTTTAATTTGTCCTCATGAGCTTTTCCTTTTTCCAAATCTAATCTCAGAGTTACTATTGCTTGTTCAAGTATTGTGCATTCATCAGTCTTGCTTTGTACCACTACATTAAGACATTCCTCAATTCTTTTATTTTCTTCCACTTGTACTTTTAGTCCAGTGATGTCTTCATTTGCTTTCTTCAATTGTTCATTGACTTCTTTATGTCTTTCTCTAAATTTATTGATTTGTTCTCTCAAATTTTTGATGCATTCATTTGCTTCCACTAGGTTTTCCTTCAGATTTTTGTTTTCACCTTCAACTCTATCAAGATCTTCAAGAGCAACTTGTAGTTCTTCTTTATCAGTCAAACAATCAGTTTTAGTAGTAAGATTTGAAAATTCTTTATCAGCCATGTGTTTAATCTCCAAGATCTTCCTCAAGCTATTAGGCTTCTTAAAAGAAACCAAGCTCTGATACCAATTGTTGAACACCCAAAATACTGAGAGGGGGGTGAATCAGTATTCTATTAAACCATTGAATCATAATCCATCTAATTAATACAACATATCTAACTGCACCAATGAATGAAAACATGAAGCAACCACAAGATCATATAACACATGAACACCAATATTTTTACATGGAAAACCCAAAAAGGGGAAAACCATGGTGAGGATTAGCTCACAATATATTATAACCAGTTATAAGATATTACAAAGGCTCACTGCCAAGACACATTGTCCAATAAGGCTCACAACCAAAGATAAGATTCAAAACATAAATGACCACATAGCCAGGATGTGAACTAATATAAAATGCACCTTCCTTGTGTTGAATTTAGTTCCTTTGAAGCTTTGAATACAAAATACTACTTTGTTTTACAGTCACTCAATATTCACAACAGTTTTGCTATATTCGGATCACACACATATAAATTTGCATGTTCACATCATATCACTTATCATCTTGCATTTCATGTATTATCTACATTAAAAAATGACTTACATATATTCCTAATACATCCGCATACATCAATTAGGTCAGCCTAATTAGATGTAGCCCAAAATTAAATCAAAATTGCCTTGTCGGCTTCATACTTGAACCAAAGACATTTTTATGTTCAAAACAACTTTTCAACACTTAATTTAGGTTGGAATGGACCTAAAATAAATCTTATTAACATTTGCAATACATATTTAAACTCCACAACATATATCAATCATTAGGTCGGTTAGGAATTAGACCTAATCACAAAATAAGCCAACTGATCAAACACCAACGATCTATCTAATCATATAATCATGTGCCATTTAGAATATATAGTGTACTGACAGCTGTAAATATTCTCCCAAAATTGTAAAGTCTGATCCCAATCACCGGAGGAACGCAGATTGGATTATTCATACCCATTTACACTATATAAAGTCAAAATTGTATGTCAAACTACTATTACTTGTAACTTTCAAATTGTTCATCCAAAATAGCTAAAATCTTGATCATAGATGCATGAAGTAGTTAGGAATAACATATTATCACCTCATAAGTAGATCTTATTACATGAGAAATTGTGGGCCAAAATATTGGATTAGGATATCTTCATTCTATTCACTAGATTAGAGAAACTATCAACAGTTAATGTCGGCATCAATGACAACACATTAAAATGGTTCCTTCTTCATTCTTCCAACAACTTAGAGATACAAGGGATTGAGATACAACTAGGGATGTTGCAATTGGAAGAAATAAGACTTTGGACGACCTCTCATGGGCTAAAAATAAGAAGAAATAATTCATAGGATTGAGTTTCTCTTATCTATTTTTATTGTTTCTATTTATTGTCGTGTTCTCATAAAGATTTTTTCTTGGAAAATTAGGGGGTTGAATAGCCCTTTCATTTACATTTGTTAAAATCTTGTTTGATGGATTAAAAAGTGGATTTTTTTATAATTCAATAAACTAAGATGAAAGAGGTTTTCAGAAGTTTGTTGTTGTTGTTGGTGTTGTCATTGATGCCAACATAGTGTCAACACAATGTAGCTGGTGTTTCAGTATAGTTGCAAAGATTGTTGGAAGCCTGAGTCGATTAAGGAGATTGTTTGTGGTGATGATATGAACCCCTTGTATTATGGTAAATGATGAGTTTTGGAGTTGATGAGAAGTGTTTTAGATGTTGTAGATGTGTTGAAGAGGTGTTAGTAGTACATTGTTGATGAGGTTGGTTCACTTGGTTTCCAAGTGCTTTAGAGAAAATTAAATAAAAGGGTGTGTAATGTGATAGAGGTACATTCAGTGTTGTGCTCTACATTTCTTATTAGTTGAAGATATGCTCATGTGTTTTCAATGTGATGATTAGAGGTGTTCAAAGGTGTTATATCCAAAGTTTTAGGTTTTGGATTATATGACAATGGAAGATGTGTTTGACACTATGTCTATCTGTGAAATAGGGTGTCTGGGAGAAATGAGATTGCTCTACATTTTGCTACGATAAGTTTTTATGTCTTGCAGATCTGACAACATTCTTATATTGTCTGTATCGGCTTTATCTTGAGGTTTCAGGTGTTGTGGTGTTCTACAAGGTTGGTTAGTAAGTTGTATGTCTGTTCCAATGTATCTGGTTGCACATAATTAAAGTGTTCCTTAGTTTTAGGTGGTTGTGGTAGTTGTGTTGAATATTTTGATGATGTGGAATATTCTTGGATGTTGTGAAGTGTTTCTATGTGGTTACTTGTTAGTGTTAGTGCAGGTTTGGCCAAACTGGCATGCTAGTGCTAATTGTGGAGGATGATTGTTGTTTGTGGAAGTTTTAAGAAGTGTGTTGATGTAGATTTGGATCCTACTTAACCCTTAGCATGGTCCACCTTCACTTCTTTTCATTGTGTAAGTGTTTGGTGCCAACCTATTTGGTGTTGCATGTTTGAGGTGCATACATTTCATGGAGGTTGACCTAATTGAGATTGTTTTAGGTTGCATATGGTATAAATGCAAGATTCATTGTTGGAGATGTTAAGTAGAGTGTGTAAAGTGAAAAATATGTGAATGTGATCAAGTGTGGTGATATGAGTGCAATCTTTAATTCCTATGAATTTTAGATGCGGTGAGAAAAAGGTGTCTACATTTAAGGGTGCTTGAAGTTGTTGGAGGTAGTGAGCTGAAAGTTGTAGATGGCATAAAGTTGTAGTGGTGGATTTCTCTGATTTCCTTGAGATAGTGAATCTCATTGTAATAATCTTCTTTTCTTCTATACAGTGAGTCCTGGAAGTGTCTTCATTTTTTGAGTAGTGAGCCCTTAACAGTGAGCCTTATTGTATTTGGTGTTGTAATTCATATATATGTGAGCTAATCCTCACTATTTTTTCCCTTCTTGGGTTTTCCACATAAATCTGGTGTTCTTATGTGTTTGGATGTATTTGCATTACTATTTCATATGTTTACATTCTACTAGTGCATGATAAGGGTTTGAAGGTTGATAAGGGTTTGAATGATATTGAGGGACTGAATTTTTTGAAGTATACAAATTATTCACCCACCCTCTTAGTTGTCCTATGCATCTAACAAAGGTGTCTTTTTATAAGATAGTGAAAAAAAATGGCCTACTCCAAACTATTTTGTTAGTGATACTGACGGAGCTTTGGGTGGCATTGAAAATATATGGAATCCTGCTAGATTTAAGGGGATTAAAGGATTTTATTGTAAGAATAGTCTTATGGTGTCTATTGAATATCTTATAACCTCTGAAAGATGGAACTTAATCAAAATTTATGCCCCAAACTCTCAAGGTGCTAAAGTTGGGTTGTGGGATTCTTTGGCCATGTAATTGTTGAGGGGGAAAAATAAATTTTGGATTCTTGGAGGAGACTTTAATTCCCCAGCATTTCCTTTTGAAATTTTAGGGGGTATAAATGATTTTACTAACAATATGTTTGATCTTGTTGACTTTATTTCCCCTACTTCTTTAATTGATATTGATCTTGTTGGGTGTCGTTTCACTTAGTCCAATAGAAGACAGATTATTTAATTCAAGTTAAATTGAATAGATTCCTAATTTCCAGTAGTTGGGACATTATGGCTAAGCTTTCCTTATCAACTCTTCTTAGGTTGGGTTCATATCATGATGCTCTTTTGCTTTGTAGGAAAGATATTGCTATCAAAGGTCCTTTTTCTTTAAAGTATAAAATAATGTGGAATTTCCATCCCGAGTTTTCTAGTTTAATTGAGAATTGGTGGAACTCCCCTTGTAATGGCACTCCTATCTATTCTTTAACTCAAAAGTTAAAGAGGAAAAAATAAAAGGTTAAAGGATAGAACAAAATTTATTTTGGCAGCATCTTTCACAGAAAGAAGGATATCTCTACTAGACATAAAGAAATACAAGCTAAAATGGAGGGAGGAGAACATGACATTGATATCTTCCAAGAGGAAAGGAATTTGCATTTGCAATAGGCTAAACTTAATAAGGAAGAGTATTTTTAAAAAAAACAAAAATCTAGAGGTCAGTGGTTAATAAAGAGATATAAATACAATTTTTTTCATTAGTATACCATGAAAAACTATGGAATAAATAGAATAAGGAGCCTAATGAAATAATATAGAATTACTTTGATGGAGGATAAAGAGATTGTTTATGTTGTTTCCTTTTTCCCTAACTTTCAAAACAACAATAGAGCACAACCTCCTAGGTTGGAGGAGTTGCTTGATGTGATTCCAAAGGTTATTACTGATTAGGACCTCAAAGGCTTGCTAGAATTTGTTTCCCTCAAAGAAGTAAAAACTATTATTTTATCTTTTTGGGTTTTTAAAGCTCCATACCTGATGGATTTCCCTTGGATTTTTTTCAATATTTTTGGGATTTAGTGTCTATTGATCTCCTTAATGTTGCAAGAGATGTTTTAGATCAAATAATTTTTTGAAAACCATAAACTCTACTTTTATAGCTCTTCTTCCCAAAAAAGATAATGTTTCCACTATGCAAGACTTTTTCTCTATATGCTTATGTAATATGGTGTATAATATTTTCTCCAAGATTATAGTCAATAGACTGAAAGATGTTCTTAATAAAATGATAGCAGATAATCAAAAAGGTTTTATTAAAGGGAAACATATATTAGATATATTAGATGTTGTTTTAACTACTCATGAAATTATCCACTCTATGGATTCTTGTAAGTCTAGGGATGGTGCTAAAACTGGATATTTCCAAAGCTTATGATAGGGTGGCATGGCCTTTCCTTTTAGTAGTTTTTTAGAAATATGGGCTTAAAGGAGATTTCTCAAGCTAATTATTGCCTTTATTACTACCCCCAACTATTTTGTCTTGGTTTATGGTGTCCCTAGGGATTTCTTCTCTTCTAGCAAAGGTTTAAGATAGGGTGATCCTCTTTCCCCCTACCTCTTTATCATAGTTGCTAAAGTTCTTGAGAGAAATATTCAAAAAACATTGAATCAAAGGTTGATCAAGGGATAAAAGTTGCTTCTTTCGAGCTTGATTCTCACCAACAGTTTGTGGGCAATACTATTCTCTTTGGTGAAGTGTTTTTAATAGTTTCTCAAATTTGGAAGACTATTCTAGAGGATTACGTTAAGGCTTCAGGTTAATTTATAAATTATAATAAAAAATAATCTTTATTTATTTTAATATAAACCAGTTGATCAAAGAAAGAGTTATGAGGATTTTGGGGTGTCAGTTTGCTATTCTTCTAACCACCTATCTTGGTATTCCTTTAATCTTGACCAAGTAATGCCTATTGGAATTAGATTATTGAGAGATTTCAAAATAATTTGGTTGGGTGGAAAGAAAAACTTCTAATTCAAGCTAGTAAGTTACAATTACTTAAGGTTTCTTTGTTAAATATTCCTATTTATTATTTATCTCAACTAAAAATCTTTGCTTTTATAGCTAATAAAATTGAGCAGGTCCAAAGAGAGATCCTCTAGACTAGGACTAAAGAGTGTTCTTGAATTGCTCTAATTGGTTGGGATAAAGTGTGTGTTCCTAAATAGTTTGGGGGTCTTCATATAAGAAAGATAAAGCTTGTTAGTAATGACAAAGTTTGTAGTCAAAAGTTTGTCAAGGATGAAAGAGATTGTAGGAGTACTTTGAATTATCATTATATTCCCCTTGACTTAAAGTGTTATATGTCATAATTTTAGCATGTTTAGTGTTGGCAATTTTACTGTCAGAATGTAAAATCAAGAAATATATTATTAGTTGTTGTTGTATGCTTGCATCTATTCTCTATCTATGGTGATCCAAAAGTCTATATCAATATGTTTATGTTCAAGGATATCTTTTGGGTAGAGAGATTTCTCTAGCAATATGATTATGGTCAGCATTTCTTTCAGAAATGCACTTTTGCTTTGCAATTTGGAAGGAGAGTATATCTACACTAGAATTATAATATTCCTAAATTTTTGGAGGTGATTTTCAATGTGCAAGAAGTTTGAAGTGACAAAAGGTCCTCTATTCCTATTTGTCAACCTGTTTGTGTTCAAGATGTGTGTGGCAATGACTAGAAGTGTGCAAAATTCAAATATTGCGTGTGGTGTTAGGATAGGACTTGGTTAAGGTTCTTGTGGCGGTGCATGACATCAAGTTCTTTTTGGAGGCAAGAATTTTATGTTTGGATAATTATGTTACACATTTCATTTAATTTGAATTTAGGTCCACCCTATGTCATCCCGGCTCTTTTCGAATCCCTGATCAACATGGAAGAGTGTTAATGTAATGTTATGTATATATTTCAAATGTTTAGATTCATCAACATGTATCTAAGTATGATTGCATGAATTATAATTACATGTGTGTGAAGTAGAGTTGGTCACTAGTGCAAATTAAAGAGAAGGTGGTGAAGAATTGCATTCCAATGTGTGTGCTTATATTAGAAGATCATATAAGTGAGGAAGATATTTAACTGTAACTCTAGCACATGTTGAGTTACGTTAAATATCCACAAGCTTTATTATTATATTCTGGCAGTACTGGTGTTCTACCTATTATATTGTTTCATTTGGAGATCAGTGTCTCCAGTAGGTTGGTGCCTACTTCAGTGTATAAAATTAACTTGTATATTTTTGCATTGTGAGGTTGGATTTGGGTAGTAGATCCAAGCAACTTTTCTCACCGTGGTTTTTCCCATCCTAGGTTTCCACACATATCTAGTGTTCACTTTTGCAGATGTGTTTGTTTATGTTGTTCCTTGATCATTGGCTTTCTGATTTGATTTAAGTATGGTTTTTGTTATGTGCATTTGAGTTAAGATTTTTAAATAGATTTGGTCTATTGATTCACCCCCCCAATAGATTGTGTGCCCTTCAATTGGTATCAGAGTTGATTTCCTTTGAAGAAGCCTAACAACTTAAGGTAGATCTAAGATGGCATGGGAAAGTTTTTGTAGAAACAAAGCATTGATCTTTGATGTATCCAATTTTCCTTTTTGGAAGGTTAAGATGGAGTCCTATTTGATGGTTTTAGGATTAGACATTTGGATGTCAGTTGTAGAAGGATATGGGCCTCTTGAAAACCCTCCTAGGGATTAGGCCAAAAAGAGTGCTTGTGAACTTAATGTTATGGCAAGGAATGCTATTTTATGTAGATTGACTAATTCTAAATTTATGAAAGTAATGTAGTGTAAAAAAGCAAAAGACATGGGATAAATTGGAGACAATCTATGAAGGTGATGACAAAGTCAAAGAGGTAAAGCTGCAAACTTACATAGCTCAATTTGAAGGTTTGAAGATGAGAGAAGATGAGAACATTGCTATATTCATGCTCTGAGTTGATGAAGTTGTCAACCATATCTGAGGTATTGGTGAGAGTTTGGAAGGGAAGATAGTTGTGAAGAAGGTTCGATCCTAAAATATCTTCTATTAAGGAAGCTAAGGATCTGAATACTTTAAAATTGATTAAACTGTCTGGAAATTTGACTGCATTTGAGATGAGATTTGAAAGTGAAGATTCTATAAGGAGAGAGGTTGCCTATAGAGTGTTTATGAAGTGGGTTGATCAAGATTATAATTTTTGATCAAATTCGGAAGAAGAAAATTTTGTTAGGAAGCTACAAAGAGGTTTCAATAAGTACAAAGGTAAATTACCTTTCAAATGTTTCAATTATGGAGAAGTAGGACATTTTGTGGCTAAGTGTCCCTATAAGAATACTAACAATTCTAAGCAAAAGAAGGGAAATAAGTCATTTGAGAGAAAGTTTAAGGGTCAGAGGAAACATAAGAACCTCTACACTAATGAGGAATAAGACTACTCCATGGAAGAAGATGATGAAGATGCATCTAAAGAAGAAAAATAAAAGGTTGTACTCATGGCTTTTAGAATGCTGAAGGAGATATAGAAATGAGTTTTAGAAACAATATAGAAGAGGTGGATCTTATGGAAGAATTAAAGTGTGCCAAGAAAGAAATCACAAGACTGAAGATAATTGTAGAAGAAGTGAGAGCTAAAGAAAAGGTATCTAAGGAATTGAAGAAAGAAAAAAAGATGATTGTTGATTTGAAGATCCAAACTGAAGAAGCAAAAAGAGTTGAAGAAGTTATGACAAAAAAATTACTATCAAGAGATAAAGACTATGAAAAATTGGAAGCATAAATTGTGATAGTAAGAAAAGAGCTTGAGAAAGTTAACTAACATCTATAGGTGAAGTTTGGTAAAAGTATTGAAACCCTAGATTATATTTTGGGAAGTTAGAGAGCTTCACATGTCAAAACTAGAATAGGTTTTGATGATCAAAAGGTGACATAACAAACTATGAAGACTACTAAGACAATTTTGGAAGTGACAGGCTTCATAAGTTCGAAGTCTGAAAGAACCATGGCAAGTGATGAAAGCATGACACACAATGATGGCTCCATTCAAGTGCAAAATAAAAGAAGAAGATCCAAAAGATAGGGATACCATACTAGGTTAAATTTTCCTTTCTATGGTTATTTTTTCAATTGCAATAATTTTGGTCATAAAGTTGTGGACTATAGAAGAGCTATAGCAAGAAGAAATAGCTTTTTTAGTAACAATGCATTTGCACCTCTATATAATTTCAACATCATTTGTTTCAAGTGCAACAAATTCAGACACATTGTAAGGAACTGCAGAAGCAATTTTGTGAGTCCTTCACTATTGATGAGTGGAAGAAAAGGAACAAAAAGAAGAAGTCATGAACCAAAAAAGGTTTGGAAGAAGGTTCCTAAAGAAAAGAAGTAAGAAAAATCAATGATTGCTCAAACTGTACTACATGCTCAAAAAGAGAACAATACATGGAACATAGATAGTGGTTTCTCTAGCCATATGATTGGAGATAAGAGTAAGTTCATGAATTCCAAGAAATTTGAAGGTGGTTCAGTGACCCTTGAAAATAATTTAATTGCTAAAATCTCTTGTAAGGGTACTTTAAGTCTTGATGGTGGTAAAACAAAGACACATGATGTTTTGTATGTTGAAGGTTTAAAGCATAATTTGTTAAGTGTCATTTAGATTATGATAAAGGCTACTTGAGCTATCTTTTAGTGCTGAAGGTTTTGAAATAAGGGAATCAAGTATCGGTGAACTAATTTTGGAAGGAAGCAAGACAGACAGTGACATTTATCATCTCAATGAGTTGAATGGACAAAGTTGTTGAATTGTGCAAAAAGATAAAAGTTGGCTTTGGAACTAATGACTAGGACATATGAACTTTGATGATATTATAAAGATTAGTTCAAAAGGGCTAGTCCATTATATGCCAAAGATTAAGAAGCCTCAATCAATTAGTTGCAAGCTATCTCGTGAAGGGAAGCAAACAAGAAGCAAATATCCTAGTAAGGAGTATTCCACATCAAAACCATTAGATCTGGTTCATACAGATCTGTGCAGACCCATGGGGACTAAAATTCCACAAGGAGACAAGTATTTCATGATTATCATTGATGATTACACTAGGATGACTTGGATAACATTTCTAAAAGAAAAGCTAGAAGAATTCAAGAAGTTTAAGGGATTAAAGGCATTAGTAGAAAATGGAACAAGAAGGAGAATCAAAGTCTTGAGATTTAATAGAGGTGGAGAATTCACTTCTGAGAATTATGCAAAATTTTGTGAAGAGCATGGGATCCAGAGGCACTTCTCTACTCCTAGAACTCCACAAAAAAATAAAGTTACCAAAAGAAAGAACTAGACTATACAAGAGATGGCAAGAACCATGTTATGTCAATCAAATCTATCGAATAAGTATTGGAGAGAATCTACACAAACTACTGTATATCTTCTAAAAAAAGTCCAAATTAGGTGCAAAATTGAGAAGACACCATATGAGTTATGGAGAGGAAGACCGACATCAATAATATACCTCAAAATATTTGGGAGCAAGTGCTACACCAAGAGAGATGAAGAAAATTTGGGTAAGTTTGATTCCAAATTAGATGAAGGCATTTTTCTTGGTTATTCTTTAAGAAGTAAAGCCTATAGATGATATAACAAAAGATTAAAGAGGATAATTGAAATTTCAAATGTGAGAGTTGATGAGACTATTTAGTCTACTAGTATTATGAAAGTAGAAGATGATGAACCAATTCAAAACAACATTGAAGATTCGAAAGAAGTGGTTATAAAGGCTCTAACAAAGTACGTTCAGAGAAATCATTCTAAAGACCATATCATAGGAGTCAAAGGAAATGGGTTTCAGACCTGGAAGAAACTTGAGAGAGAAAGTGAGCAAGTACACACTTGGATTTACTATCAAAGATAGAGCCTAAGTCATACACAGAAGCAAGCAAAGATAAAGGTTGGATAGAAGCTATGGAGGAAGAATTAAATTAGATCATGAAAAATGAAACTTGGGAACTTGTTGCAAGACCTAAAGGCAAGAATGTGATTGAAACCAAGTGGGATTTTAGAAACAAGATAAATGAAGATAGAGAGGTAATTTGGAACAAGGCAAGACTTGTATGTAAAGGGTATGCTCAGGTTGAAGGCATAGAATTTGAACATACATTTTCTCTGGTGGCAAGACTAGAGGAAATCATAATGTTCTTAGCCCTTTCTGCATTCAAGAACTTCAACATGTGTACCAAATGGATGTGAAGTTAGCATTCTTGAATGGACAACCATAAGAGGAGGTCTAAATTAAACAATCAGAAGGATTTCAATGTTCTAACAATCTGGATTATGTTTTCAGATTGAAGAAGGCTTTGTATGAATTCAAGCAAGCTCCCAGAGCTTGGTATTCAAGGTTGGATGGATACTTGCAGTAGAAAAGATTTTGGAGAGGAAGTGCAAACAATAATCTATATATAAAAGCATAAGGAGAACAACTGTTGATAGTTGTGGTCTATGTAGATGGCATCATTTTTGGAGGTAATAGTGAAGACATGTGCAAGGATTTTTTAGAAGATAATATAAAATGAATTTGAAATGTTAATGCTAGGAGACTTATCTTTCTTTCTTGGGTTGTAAATTGTACAATCAAACAAAGGCATTTTCCTTTCACAACACAAGTACATAAATGAGATGCTAAGTAAGTTTTGGATAGAAGATTGTAAACCGGTTGGAACACCTATGGTTACAAGATGCAAATTAAGTAAAGATGATGAATCTGCTCTAGTAGATCAAACTTTGTACGAATCCATGATTGGAAGTTTGTTGTATGCAACATCATCCAGACCAGATATTATTTAGGAAATTGGAATGGTTGCCAAATTTCAAGCAGCACCTAAAGAGACTCATATTAAAGAAGTAAAGAAAACATTTAGATATTTGAAGGCTACTAAAGATTTTGGACTATGGTATCCAAAGAGTGAAAATTTCACTCTAATTGCTTACACAAATGCAAATTGGGCAGGATGTGTTGTTGATTGAAAGAGCACAAGTAGAGGATCATTCTTTCTTGGTGATAGTTTGGTGTCCTAGTTGAGAAAGGAAAAAGAATTAGTCTCTCTATCTATAGCAGAAGCATAATACATTATTGCAACATCATGTTGCACTCAAGTGCTTTGGATGAAGCAAAATTTGAAGGAAATGAAGATTGAGTTTGATGAACCTATTACTATTTTTTTTATAACACCAACACCATAAATATTTCAAATAATCTAGTGATGCACTCAAGAACAAAACACATTGCAATTAAGTATCACTTCTTGATTGAAAAAGGTTACAAAGGAGGTAAGACTGGAGTATGTTGATACAAATGAGCAAGTTGCAGATATATTCATGAAGCCACTTCCCAAGGAGACATTTGAGTTTCTCTGGTAGAATTTGGGAGTTGTTGCTCCCTCCTCTTGAATCAAAAGGTAACACATGTTAAGGGGGAGCTTGGTTTCCCTACCATAAGAAGGCTTGGTGGTCTTGCAGAGCATTCTCAAAAGCAGTGAAGCATGGACTTGTTGCAAGATGGTGTGTCCCTTGGTCTTCCTTGTGCAGTGCGACACTTGGGTTCGTGACATGGCTTAACCACCTCCTGTGGATCTTGTATAAATTTGGTAGTTGTATCAGGCATTAATAGGTCGATCTTTTGGTGCAACAACAACCACCAATGAAACAATTGGTATCAGTGCCGAGGTCACAGGTTCAAAACCCTCACTTGTGTTGGGGGGATTGTTGCAAGATGGTGTGTCCCTTGGTCTTCCTTGTGTAGTGCGGTGCTTGGGTTCGTGACATGGTGTAATCACCTCTTGTGGATCTTGTATAAATTTGGCGATTGTATTGGGCATTAACAGGTCAATATTTTGGTGCAACGACAACCACCAATGTAACAAGACTCATGGAGAGTCTATCCAAGAAACAAGTTTCTGGATTGTGCAGAGTCCCAAAAATACAAAAAGGGGGAGTGTTGACCTTTGCCATTATTGTCAAAGGGGGAGATAGTAAACTCAAAATTTTGAATTTCTCAAAAAGAATAATGTCTCGGAATGCTATATCTTCCATAGTAGGAGAGAGTGAAGAAAATTCTACAACAAAGAAATCATTCTAAAAGTTCTTTTGGTGGTCCAATATTGTGTTGTTTGCCATCAATAACAAAGGGGGAGATTGTTGAACATAGGTTGTCATTGATATCAAAGGCTATCAGTAATGAGAGAGTTTGCAGTCAGAAGTTTGTCAAGGATGAAATAGATTGTAGGAGTACTTTGAATTGTCATTATATTACCCTTGACTTAAATTTTTGTATGTCAAAAGTCTAGTCTGTTCAGTGTTGGTAATTTTACTATCAGAATGAAAAATCAAGAAATATGTTATCACTTGTCATTATATGCTTGCAATATCTTGATTTCATCTATTCTCTATGTCTGTGGTGATCTAAAAGTTTCTATTAGTATGTTTCTATTCAAGGATATATTTTGGGCAAAGAGATTTCTCTGACAATACGATTATGGTCAGCGTTTCTTTCAAAAATGCACTTTTCTCTATGGTTTGGAAGGAGAGTATGTCTACACTAGTATTATTAGATTTATGAGTTTCCAAAAGGTGATGTTTAGTGTGCAAGAAGTTTGAAGTGACATAAGTTCCTTTGTTCTTATTTGTCAACTTGTTCATGTTCAAGATGTGTGTAGTAATGGCTAGTAGCGTGTGAAATTGAAAATATTGTGTGTGGTGTTAGGATAGGACCTAGTTAAGGTTCCTATGGTGGCACACAACATCAAGTTCTTTTGGCAGATTTTTTTTTATGTTTGAACCTCTTGACCTACATCAAGCTTTCATATTTTATTTTGTTCACTTGAATTGCTCCCATGAAATTCCTAGGATGTCATTAATGACTAGTGTAGACACTAAAAAATATCCTAAACCTGTGAGTGTCATTTTTCTTCATCCTCGTCCTTCAATAATTGAATAATTTTAGTTATTCAATTATGTTTGATCATATTCCTCTATTAATTAAATAATTTTTAATAATTATTTAATTAATTCACTTTCTAATCTTTATTCTATCCTGATCAATTAAATAAACTAACCGTGTCACTAATTTCTCCCTCTTCTTCAATAGTTAAATAAATTATTATATATTTAATTATTTTGTCACCTTTCATCTATAATTAAATAATTACCATTAATTATTTATCTATTCATGGTCCTTTAATTATTCTATAGTTAAATAATTATTAAAATTATTTAACTATCCCATGCCACCTCCCCTGTTAAATAATTAATCTAAATTAATTATTTAAGGTCTAATTTTCATCTCTCCATTTAATTAAATTGATAAATTTAATTAAATGCTCCTTTTGTCATTTTCTCTAAATAAATAATTTGGATAAATTATTTATTTGCCACTTGTCATTCTCTCTCCATTTTTGAATAAATAATTTAAAATAAATAATTTATGCACCACCTGGTCAAAGATGCTCTGTCATAATCCCCTGTCATAACATTCATTTATGTCATAGCCTACATATCTTGCATGTTTGTCATAACTGTCAGGCATCATAGCCGTCGGCGTCATAGCTTTTCCATGCATGGCATATTTTTGGTACATCAATTTTGGACCGTTGATCTTGGCATCTTTTCTGAGACTTAATCTCAATCATCCATTTCATAACCTCCCTCTCATACATTCCCATCCATTGATCTTGGAATCTTTCTAGAAGATTAATCTCAACTGTCCATTCGAAAGGTTGTCTATAAAAGCAACCTTCCTTCTCCATTTTCATTTTAATAGCTAATTGTATGCAACTTTCTTGCTGCCATTTGCAGGTTTTGCACAAGTGCTTCAACAAATATGAGGACAAAGTTTCATAACAAGGAGAGTAAGAGAAGTGATTCAAGTTCAATGGGGAGTGCTTTATTTCATTGTTTTCATTTTGCTCCTTTCATATGATTGTATTCTCTTGTTTGGATGAGGTTTTATAGCTTAAAAGTGTTGGATGTCACTTTGTCTATGCTATTTGATTTCTAACCCCATCTTGCAACTAGATTTGTCCCTACAACTACTCCATAAGGACTTTCCCACCCAAATACCATTGTCCATCCCAAGGGTGTGAATTTTACCAAAAAATCAACGGTGGATGTTGAATATTTCTAGTTTTCCATTAATGCAAAGGTTGAATTCAATTCCCAATAGTCCTCATGCCTATTCTAGATATTATATTTTACAAATTTTATAGATTTTACCTTATCTCACATACCAAAGTCACAATGTCCTATTGTTCATAACATTATTATAAAGTGATTAAGGGTCATCTACCTTCCTACATGATCCAAAATGTCATTAATTACTTCGGAATGGATGCTATCATAGTTGGGAAATCTCTCAAACCTCTCTTGGTACTTATGGACCCATAAACTACATGATCTATGTGCAAAAATGTATGGTTGTTGATATAATAGGCGTGGTTACAATTACATGACCACTTAAGGATAATACAAGTAGGAATTAGTGACCTATGCAATTGTAGATGACCTTGTTTCTTCTTCCAAGATCACATGGTGGTGTGGAAAGACATATATATTCAATTTTTAAATGAAGAAAGGGATAAGGAAAATGATTGTAGAGCATAAAATAAAGAGAATAGGTTACAAACCACTAGGGTCTCTTTCTAACAATGGGCTTAGGGAATTTTTTGGATTTTCTCCCAAAGGGTGTAATGTCATTTTGTAAATCCAACTTGGAATATTTTAAGTGTGTAGATTTGACATATTTTGAATGCCTCTATAGATTTTATGTACATTTTAGATGATCTTATTGGTCTTCTTAATCACATATGTTGATTAAAGTGTTATATTGACTAGTTTATCAACTGGAAGGTATTAAACTCTTCAAAAATATTTTGCAAGGAAAAATAACACAAGAAGTGTGTAGGTTATTTATGGATAACTAGGATAGATTCAACTGGATGTCCTACAATTCATCTACCTCCTCATTTGCATACATAAATCCTAGGTTAAGTATAAAATCTAGGGATATAATCCTTGTTTTCAGCTTCCTTAATGTATCATAGAGTGGGTTTCATTTGGTGTTCCCCTTTCAATCATGAATTCTAAGACTCCACTGCCCTTATTGGAAAAAGACATTCATCTTCTTCATGCTCAACCTCTCATCTTACTAACACATTAAAAACACAGAAAATTAGTTTTCATTTTATTTTTTGTTATTTTTATTACCTTTACTCCATGTGCAAATGTGTGGAATATCACTAGGGATTACCAAAGCATCATATTCAAACTATTTACATGGTTGTTTATTTACTTTATGAAGGTGTGGAACCCTTGTGTTGTCAAACCAACATACTGGGACTTAGTGATAGACAAATAGGAGTGTTCCATGCATTGGGTATGGTTTGTTCTAGTCTTTATTTTCATTCCTTATAGATCTTTAATACAATATCTCAAGAAATATCCCCTTGTCCTAGAAGAGCCTAAAATCTAAGAAGGCATTAACCACCTTAGCAAATTGGTCCATTTTTATCCTTATCTAATCATAATTTATAGATCCTTTACCCTAAGTTTGACACCTCTAGCACTCAAAAAAGGACTTTCTTTAGGGATTGGGAAGCCTATAATTTTGAGCATCAATAGTATACACATATGATCTCACTTATAAGCACTAGAATAACAACATCATACCCAAAATGGTCATTTTCAAAGGGTCATAAGATTATTATTACAAAGAAAGATATATGTAACTGCCATCTAATTTTATTTGTATGATAGGCCTAGTGATAACCCTTTATGTTAATCCCTTATTTGTAAGAATTTATTTATAGATCAAAGAACTAAACAATATCTTGCAAAGGGTCATCTATATAGTCTTTTGACCATACCATGCCTAATACAACGATGAGTATTCACAATATAACTATACCTAATACTCTATTATATATGTGTAAAACAAACATAAGAACACAAAAAAAAAAAGAACATATAAGATGATTGAAAAATGTGTATGCTAGATAATCAACACTATTATGGGGTGTATACCACCTAGTAATTCATAGGGAATGATCTTTGGATGACTCTACAACATGCAAAAACTCCTTTAGTACCCAACTCAAGTTTAAACACATTTCTTTGTACCAAAATTGTACAACTAAACAAGCTTGTGTGTAAGTATTGGTAGGTACTTTCATAGTCACCCATCCTACCTCATCTCTCCATTCATGAATCAATATCATTCCCCAAAAATATCCATAATAATGACTTAATTAAAATCTTTTAAGTCCTTAAATTGTGACCACTATTAAATAGTATAGATTTGGAGTTCATTAAGGATTATGGTAGGGTGGTGTGATAGTTGATAGTTAATTTTTAACTAAAAGGCCTACTTTTAGGGTTAATAGACCAAACACTAATTTCCACGCATATTCAAACAATAAGTCCCTTCCTTTATTACCAACTAGCCTACTAAAGTACATGGATCAAGTGGTTCTAGGCATTAGATATTGCTTAGGACATGTTAGACTATTGTTTAGTTATTTAGGTCTTAGGACAAAGTTAAATACATACATACATACATGCATACATTTCCAAACAAAATTTAAGTCCTTCCAAAAGTGAGATTAACATCATAAGAAATGAGTTTGAAAATTCTACTACAAATGATTAACTTTGCACCAACCATGGAAGATGAGTCAAAGACTAATCAAAATGACCAAAACTTCATAATCAACTACTTGAAAAAAATTGACTAGGTTAAGACCTCTTATGGTTATTTGAATTTGGTTTTGTTACTATAAACATCACGTATCTTGCCATTTATCCTTAGCACTACAACTCATGACATAATCCCCCCTATGATGTTCTCCCTCTAATCAGTGATAAAGTACTTCAAAACCACAATTCAAGAACTAAAGGGACTAGTAATATCATACAATCAATGTTCATAAACAATAATAGATATTTTGATGAATAAGTATAAATTAATACTAATATCAAACTCAATGTAAGTAAATCAATATCATACAAAAAATAACTCAAAGATAAGTTAACTTTTGACCTCAGCACATGTCAAAACTTTAAACATGTAATCATAATACTAAATAGTTAGTTGTTTATTGATATACCCTAATAGGTGGTGAAAATTTCACAAAGAGAACATATTTGCAAAGGTCCACTTACCTAAGACACTTGAATATTGAAAGGTGCTTTCACTTTCCACTAATTTTGTATGCTTGAATATTTTCATATACTCCTCATCTTGTAGTTTCCCTATTATAACATAAAATTTACATTATTGGAAGGAAGCATTAAAAATAAAAGAGGTTTTGTAAATAAATTAAAAAAGAGGTTTTATAAATGTATACAACTTTTTAAACATCACAATGGTTGAAAAGTGTGTTTACATGTTTCTTTTATTGAATATCTCAAACTTTTACAATCATATATCATTACTTTGCTTCTCCTCATATTGAAGATTGTGAAGGTGCTATCTTAATTGGACACTTTGGTTATTATAGTATAGTTTATAGATATTTATTTGTGTGGTGCTTTATTTGATATTTAATACACTTATGAGTGTGTTTATAATGCTTACCCAAAATCGTGGGTGTTTTTATATTTTATTAGGTTAATTAATTAAAATAAGGAACCATTTTTTAAGAAAAAGTTATTTATTTCAATAAGTATAAGATCTTATACAAGTTAGCTATCAAAATGCTCTAGATGCATTGAAATCTAGAATCAACAATTTATTTTTGATTACAACAATTATTGAATAGTAATTGATAAAAGAAAAATAAACATTTATGCTAGAGATATAGAATATTCTAATTCTTTAGTTTGTCTTTTCTTTAATTTTTAGTAATTTATTAAAAAAATTATACATTGATGTTGTTCTATTGATATTTTTGTGATTCTCACCATATTTATTTATGACAGAGTATTATATTCATATACTTATAATATTATCTTATGTCCAATCTTCTTAAATTTACAATTGTGATATGTTTGCTTTACTAATGTACTCACTAAATTTGTATGCTTCAACTTTATAGATAATCTTGTAAAAATTGTTAAAATATCATATTTACCAAGTTGTCAATCTTGTCCTTTCAATAATCACATGATTTTTTGAAGTATATTCACAAAAACACCATGTTTGATAAATTATTGCCTTTAATTAAGTCTTGTATTCACTAAAGCATTCTTCTTGACAAGTGATGTATTTACTATATTATTATTCTTAATCAAGTCATGTCCTTAACAAATTGTTATTATTTATGAAGTGTTGTTTGTTGGGAATAGGATGCCATTTAATTGCAATCCTAAACATATTTCATGTATCTCCTAAGTCCTTGGAAAGTGTTCCCCAACACTAGGATTAGAAAGAGATTAAATTCAAATGAAATGAACATATAAATTGGCATTTGTAATTATTCCTAAATGATTGGAACATGTGGGGATGCCTAAGAGGAGCTCCTACAAAATAGGAGAACATGAGGCGCCCACATTGAAGGTGGGGCCCACCTTGTATCAATTAACTATTTGGAGAATTGATAACTCTTATGTAATGCATGTCTTGTTCCTATAAAATAGGGATTGATATTTACAATGTGTGTGGAGTTGTACTATCAGTTCAACTCAATTAAGTTATGGATCAGTTATCTTCAGTTGCATGTAGTTAGTTTGAGTTGCATGTAGTTGACTTTAGTTGACTTGAGTTGCATGACTAATGACTTCAATTGCATGACAAATAATAGGTTGATACTTTCAGTCAACAGGGGATGATCAATCATGCATGATATTTGCATGAATTGTGGAGAGATATGTTTCAATTAATAAAGATTGACTTGGACCCACCTTGGGTGCCCAAGTTGGGATCTTGGAGTTAACACCTTTTGCATGAGAAGATATTTACAAGGCTAAGTTAAGTGGGCCCATTCTTGGGCGCTAACTTTGAGGATAAGTTTGTAAGATATTTTCTTGACCACAGTTTAGTTAAGTCTTCAGTTTGGGACTCCCAAATTGATGGAGACTTTGGTTTGGCTTTGGATTTCACGAAGGAACTCTACTTGCACAACTATGGCATAGATATTTGTGAGGATCTTTATCCTCTTGTAATTTCCAACTCTTTGGAATTCACAATGTTCACAATTGTTTATTAATTGCAACAAATTGAAGAGAGTTTGATTAAGAGAGATTGTTACAATTTTTGCAGGTTGAGCTTGTGCATGTGTGAGGGTTTGAAGCATGGAATGAGATGTGTGGATTCATGCTTGGTCACATGGAATGCATGGATAGCTTGTGTTGCAAAAAGTGTATTAGAGTTTAATGTAGGTTGTGAAGAATAATTTTTGAAGGCAAAGGAAGCATATCAATCAAGGATTGATACCGTGTTATTGTAATCTTGTTCAGAGGGTTAAATAATACAAGTACTGTTGATTCTGGTGGTGGAGTTTTTTCCCGAAAGGGTTTCTCCACATATATGCTGTGTCGCTTCTATCTTCTTGTCTCATTCTTCTACAATCTTCTATCTCTTTCTACAATTGGTAAAATGAATCTAAACAAATTAATCATACACAAAGAATTGTGACAAAGAACACTTAATTAAATCTACAGTCTCATAAGTTTACAAGTTTTAAGCTACAAGATTTTACCTTCAATTTTTTCAACATTGTTCTGGGTAAAGTGTTTTCCTCAATAAACAATTACATTTAATAAAGTGGCATCCTTGGTAAAGTGATACATTCACTAAAGTGTTGTATTGACATAATTTATTTAGGGGAGAGGGCCCAGTAGTCGTGCACCCTAACTTCGCGCTTCTAATTATCCTACGTCAAAATTTCAAATCACTCCCAATTTTTTACAGCGGCTTACTTGGCAAGTTCTCTGCTTATAACTAAGGTTTCAAGGCCACATCATCAAATATGATGCCACATCAGCATGCGTTTTTGTCAAGGTGTCGTAAAGGCCCCAAAAATAGTGAGACCAATTCGTGCATTACATCATGAGTAGTTGAGAATGCGATGTGGTATCACATGATTGGTTGCTTTTAGATCAAAGCATACATTTTGTTTAATTATGGGTAGTCAAATCACAACTATTGGACATTATATAAACGACTATTGGGTATTATATGTACGATTGGGTGCACGACTATTGGACCCCGCACGACTATTGGGCCCTCTCCCCTAGTCTTATCAAATTCATCAAAATGTTATGTTGCCTAAGGTGATATTTTTTAGTATTTTTGTTTGTCTAATCTCCTAGTATTTACTAATGTCATCAATTCACTAAAATATTGTTTGTCAATTCTTTAGTCATTTGTGTGCTAATTTGTTAATCATGTGTTTTCTTTATTCCTTTAAATATATTTAGTTCATTAAACAACTCTAATGACTAAATATAATGTATAAACTTAGTTGATCTTATGCACAATTAGCCTAAGTGCTCAATTTAATTGATATTTTATAGTCATAAGTCTCATGTTTTCTCTAATATTTTAGAGTTGGATGAAATTCTTAATTGAAGATTTGATCATATGTACTTCTTTTGACAAAAAATGCTTTCTTGTTCATAAGATATGAATTTGCAATTTTTATATAGTAGAATGGATTCCTTTTTTGACTTAGGAAGTGTAAAAATCCATTATACATTTTATCATTTTTTTATTGTTACATAGTTTATAAATTAATTGGGTATGTTCCCTCCAGTTTCTATAATATTGTCTTAAGGAGATATCTATTGGTTTTAAAATTAATAACTCTCATACACTATACTAGTGTGTTACTACTACCTTAGGTCCAAACTTAGTTTGTAAATCAATTGAATACATTCCCTCTATTTTTTGTATAATATTGTCTCAAGGAGATACCTATCGCTTTTAAAACTAAGAATTCTCATAAACTACACTAGTGTATTACTACCACCTCAGGTCCAAACTTAGTTGTATGTACCATGCAAATAGATTTACATATTTTGATCATTTATTTTTCTAAAATTCTATTTACTATAAAATCATCCAATTTATTAAATTACTCAATTCATTAGAGCTTTAGGTTTATTTAGCTAAATTATTTAATAAATAATTTACTAATATTAAATTTAATTCATTGAAGTGTTGATAAATTTGTCAAAATTATTAATTTTCTAACATCTTCACTTTAGTTTATTCAAGTGACGAGGAATCTTCTAAAGTGGTCCACTTGCTTATGTTTTCACTTTAATTTATTCAAGTTTAAACAATTTTGTTTAAAATTTCATTTAAATTTGCTAGAAATTCACTTTGTTTTAATACAACGCTGAAGAAGACAATATATTAATATTCTCAATTTCTCAAATTCTACACTTATGAATTGCATAATTTTCTAAATCTTGAATATATTAGTAAAAAAATAAAGATTTTTGGGGTTCGCCCCGCAGTCCGAACGGTCTGTATGGTTGAGCTAAGGCTTTGGGTTCGTCCCATATAGGTCCAAGGTTCGATTCACGCTGGCCGGGTTAACCCGGAGGAGGCCTGTTGTGGGAATCGCTGGGCCTTGGTTGGAGATACCTCCTGTGTATCGAAAAAATAAAAATAAAGATTTTTGTGGTAGATTAGTTTCACAAGTCTTTGTGGAAAAAGGTATTAGAGAGAAATAATAATTATTACAAAAATTTATATAATAATTATGATAATATGTATAATACACTATAAATTTATTATATTATATTAAATAATATTTATTGATTATATAATATAAATTTAAAAAAGTTTTTTTAAAATTATTTTATATTAAATAAAATATAAATAAAATGAAATGATTATGTAGAATAAGTATATGAAAGAATTAAATAATTATCATTTAAACATAAAATTTATATAAAATTATATAAACAATGGTTGAATGTAGCCAAAATAATAGTTCTTAGTTGTCAAAACTAGGCAAAATAATAGTTCTTAATAATAATTCTCAGTTCTCAAATGTAGCCAAAATAATAGTTCTTAATAATAATTCTCAGTTTTCAAATGTAGCCAAAATAATAATTCTTAGTTCTCAAATGTAGCCAAAATAATAATTCTTAGTTTAATATTGCGTGAGGGCAAGTACTAATAATAGAAACCAAATAAGTCTGTTGACCCATAAACTTTCTTTGACGAATATCAAAAATCTTTTAAAACTTCTGAAATCCTCAAATTTGGCATGGTTCTTGACTTGCAAAGTCAATGGATAAAGAGATTAATTTACCATAGCATTTAATTTTATAATTAATTAGCCGATAGGGTTTAACCGGTAAACCTTACCATTAAACCAACTTTAGGGCACCGGAAACCGATATTTTCGTTTTAAACACGCAAAAATCTTGTCTTGGACTCAAGAATCTAGTCGCTCTGAAACCTCGATATATTTAGATATAATTTTCGTTTATTATGAATAGATCGAAGCAGTAGCTGTAGGGAGATTGGTTTTGGTTCGTATTATTTTAAAAAATAATCTGCTTTGATAGGGTTTTGTATTATTTTACCCGCGAACTCTGCCCATTTTTTCTCATCGACATTGTTGACAGCACGGCACAATTTGTGCAGATTCTTGAGGTAAGTTACCTATCACGGTTTAAGTGATTTTTTTTGTTTTGGAATCTATACACCGCCGGATGTTTTGGTTGTGTTTTATTTATCTATAACAATTCTGTTGTTATCTCTTAAATGAAGGTATTGGATTGTGGTTTTATCAATGGCTGTTTTCATATATGATATTATTGTAATACCCAGTGTTAGGTACCGGTTTATATCCTCACGTAGAGATAGTTTGAACTCAGATGAATTTTATGTTTATTTGATGGATTTAAATTTTGTTTATTTTGGTTTCCTCGTTCTTGAGGTTACTTTTGTTTGATTTGGGGGTTTGAGGGTTTTTTTCTTGATTTTTATCAGAGGTGTTCAAAGATATTTTTCACAGCTTTGTGGTAGCACTTCCTTTCTGCTCTCATAGTATTTCAAAACTTAACAGGTATGCTTATTGATTATTTTCTTTTTGTATTTTAGATAAATTTTAGCTAGACTCTATATATTGCAATAACTTAGAAAATGTAAAATATCTTGAATATTGTAGGTGGAGTATATGTTTTATTGGGATAATTGTGTAATAAGCACCTTTAATTTTTTTTTTTTTTTGAAGTTGAAACATGTTAGATCCAAAACAAAAAGTAAAGTAAAGCTAAAGCAACTTCCTTCCACTTTCTGATCACCAAGTTCCTGGTGTGGGCGAGGTGAGAGCATATGGTGGTAAGGATTGCATTAGAAAATCAAACTGCTGGAAATGAAATCCACTTGTACAGTGGGGTAAGCTGAGCATATCCATCTTGTAGTGGGAAAACTAATATAGAAATGAAAATGTAAACAAGCTCTTCCACTTTTCAGTAGTGAGCAAGTGCCGGAAACCACTTGTTTAGTGGGGTGAGTATAATAACCACTTATGCAGTGGGTGAACAAATGAAACCACTTATGCAGTGGGGTAAGTAGCATCAAAATCACCAAGAGCAATTCACTGGTGGTACTACCACACAATGTTACATTATTAGCTCATTACAATTCAGTTCAAAACATTATATAACTGCTGCTACAAATTTAAGGTGGAATTATATAACTGCCGCTACAAAATTAAGGTGGAATGATGATAAGATAAGCCTCCAAATGAACCCCAACTTAGAAAACCAACACCCAAGTAAAGCAACACAATTATACCTTGGCCAAGTAGCATATGAAGGTCTGAAACATTCTGAAAATGTGTTGCAACAGGTTTGAAACAAGTTGCAGCAGGTCTGATACACTCAGAAATCACCATTAATAGGTGCAAGAAGCCATGATGAACACCCCGAAACGCTCCAAAACAACAGAAGTTCACCTCCAAACTGAATGCAAATGTCTCACAAGGTCTGGACGCCCAACATAGAGCAGAAATGAACTAATAAGGAGGGAGGATTCCCCTAGGAAACTCCCACACCCTTCGTACGAATGGTACGATCTGCAGCAGGGGGGCGTTTTGCATTTAAAAATCAGAAACTCCAATTTGCAATCTGCAACTAACTTCTTCCTGGTCACCTAGCATGGAGAGTTCATCAATAAAATACCTAGAACCAAAATCCCAACTCACCACTCAGCACAAGCAAAACATGGGGTACAGCCTTGTACTTGCACAGGTACAACCGGCAGCAAGAAAGCACTTAAATTCGTCACACTTCAATCTGCAACTGAAACCAACTCAACCACACACTTGCAAAACTAAAACACATCAAAGTAATCCATAATAGAAAGCAATAATTGAATCCTCACAATCAACTATAATGGTGATTCTGGAATGGAACCACACCCGTTCAGCTAGGGAGTGTATTTCAATTCTGAAATTAGAACAATCCTTGAGGGTAATAGTCCTCAAAGACTTGGAGAATCCAACGCCAAACTGGCAGCACTTCGTTATCTATTCTTCAACATGACTAAATGAGCTCCCCAACGCCTCCTTATATAGCTTTCTGAAGGGAAAATTCTCAATTTTTTATAATAAAAAGAGGGTAATTTTTTTATTGAGTCAAGAAAACAGTACAAGGCTAAGAGAAATAATCCACTCGCTAGGGGCCAAAAGAAAAACCATCAAGCAACACCCAAAACACATCTCATATCCTCCGCAACCAAGTCCTCAAGCTCCCTAGAAAGACCATCCGAGAGACAGCTCCAATCATCCACTTTCCAGTTTCCCCTCTGCACAGAATCCCATTTAGCCAAACCATCAGCCACCTTATTCCATTACCTAGGGATATGGTGAAAGGTGATAGAGTCGAAGGACTCCCCCAGGAAGGTGATCTGTCTAACCACTCCATCCAACTACAGTTAACCTCCTCCAATTGCTGCTTGTGCAACAAATCAACCACAATCTGAGAGTCTGACTCACAAATTATCCTTCTCCAACCTAGGGCGCAAGCCCTTTTCAAAGCCAAGAGAATAGCCAAGGCCTCCATGAAATTGTTAGAATGTTGGCCGCAGTATTCCGAGAAGAAGAATACAACCACTCCAGAGCAGTCCCTACCAATGCCCCCGACCCCAGCATGGCCAGGATTACCTCTAGAGGACCCATCCGTATTTATCTTCAACACCTCCAAAGGTGGAGGCGTCCAGTGACCATCTCTTTGAACCTTCTTTCTAAGGCTTCGACCAAGGCCAAGCCTCGTACCATCCCTAGCCCCTCTAGAAAGCCCCTAACTTTGAACAATTCTCACTCCAGGGTCCACAGGGGCTAAGAGATCACACTTAGCCATCAAAGTCTCCTGCAGAACTCCCAATATCCTCATCCAAACCTGCATCACTTGAAGCTTCTTATCCAAAAAAATCCTGCAATTACGCTCTAGCCAGATTTGCCAAATGATAAAGCTGGGACCAATTAGCCAAGCAGTATGAAGAAAGGGAGTCTTAGCTGTAGGCTTCCCCAGCCTACTATAGAAGTCCTCAAGAGATGAGCCATGCCAACACAGATGATTCTAGAGACCCCACCAAAAATGCCAGAGCACCCTAACGAAAGAACAATGGAAGAAAAGATGGGAAGTAGTCTCATCAGTACTCGAGCATAAAACACACACAGAGGGGCCCTGAAAGCCCTGCTTCCACATATTCTCCCAGGTCAAGCATCTGTTATAAATCACCAACCAGGAAAAGAAGTTACACTTGGGCCATGCAAATTTGTTCCAGATCTGCTTCCACTAGGGGACCCCTGTACAACGAAACCTCTGTTCATCAAGAGCCCTATACCTAGAGCCCACAGTGAATTTACCTTTCTGGTCCCCTCCCCAAGCCAAAACATCCTTCTTCAATAGGGAACTACAGACCCTATCAGCCAAAATGCTAGCAAGCTCCTTACAATCCTCCTCTGAACCTCCAGGCGGCCATTCATGCGGGTCCTTCCACCTGTACACCAAAGCACGGTCCAGGACCTGATGGGCTTTGAAATCAGCCACATGAATCCAACCTGCATCCAAAAAGTGTGTACACAGGTCTTGCGAATGAGGGTGAGAAGACATAATAGGAGGATGTCTGTCTCAGGAATCAAACCAAAAGAGAGCCTTTGAACCCCTGTTGCAAATCCAGAACAGACTTTGCTTGATCAACCTGGCTCCCCTTTTGAGGGTGCTCCAAACCATAGATCCCTTGCCTTGTAGACTGTATCTGGGGACATCGTCTCCATCCACAGCCCCAAAATATTTTGAGGTGAGGATCTTTGCCCAAGTCTGTTGCTGCTGAGAACACCATCTCCAATAAAGCTTAGCTGCCAACGATTGTCCAGTCAAATCAGCCCGACGCAACCCAAGACCACCCTCTTGCTTCAGACGACAAACCAAATCCCACTTGACCGGACTCCACTTTCGTGAAAGAAGATTTCCAAACCAAAGAAATTGTCTACAAAGGGCCTCAAAGTATTGAACAAAGCTGGCTGGAGCTGATAGAACAAAGCATCTGTACAAAAGAAGAGCCTGAACCACAGACTTCAAAAGAGTCAATCTCCCCGCAATAGAGAGCCATCTATGTGTCCAATGACTGACATTTTTTCAAAACTTCTCAATAACATCCTGCCAGAGCACTCGAGGTAAAGAGCAAACATCCAAAGGAATGCCAAGGTACACAAATGGGAGCGAGCCAACTTGGAACCTGAGAATCCCCGCAATCCTCTGCTGAATGAGGATAGGAGTGTTAAAGAAATAGATAAAGGACTTGCCTTCATTGATACTTTGACCCGAAGCAACCAAATAACAATCAAGGCCAAGGTAGCAATACAGCAATACAGGAGACATTCGGCATCCCAACACATTCCCGTATTGTCTACAAAACCAAGGAGGACGCCAAGAGATTGTATGACAGCCATTTTGAATTGTCTGCTACAAATGTTAATAAGGCATGGCTGGAGAAGCCTAGACCATCAACAAAGAAGATGCCTAAGAAGCCACGCTAGACGGATTTTAAAGAAGATTATGGGGACATCATTTTGATGTTGAACAGGATAGACAACAATCCACAAGGCGTGTACTTTGAGACATGGATGCATTATTTTATAGACGAAGTCACTTCCGGTGTGAATATGTTCAACTGGTCTCGAATGATAAGCGACAATCTTCACGAGCAACTGACCAATTTGGAAAAAACCAAGTCTTTTCACATGAGCTCGTACATTGTCTATTTGTTGGCTAGGACATAGAAATACTCAGGACTGATTTGCAAAGGCAAAGTTGGCAATGGGGAAAATGAACTCAAGCCTTATGATTGCTACCCGCGACTTCAGCTAAGGGAGAAATCTCATTTCAGGCGGGTGCACGATGCTTTCCTAATGTATATCACAAGAACACTTCAAGGAGGAAAGCACCAGAGGCTGAGTCACGAAGCAAAGAGTTTGATCAGTAGGTATGGATCCTGGTTTATCCAGTTTCCAAAATTTACATATGTCAGGATCCAGGGATTCACTGGAAATCCTTACAAGCTGCCTATCTATCCAACAAATCGGATGATTTTGCTTGAAGTCCTGAGGCAGCTGGAAGAATAACAGAACATCCAGAGGCCAAGTAAGAAGGCGGCTGTTACATTCCCATTCTTTATTGGGAATATGCTAGAATCCTGTCCGTCAGCACAAGCAGCCGAGAGCGCCAGGCTAGAAATCCAATGGTACCCGTTCACAGCCTATAAGTCCAAGGCCAATTTTGACCCGCACCATCATATTCAAACCATGGATGGGAGAAGATACAAACACAGAGTGGAATTGGATGACTTCTGGGCGAACGCCGCTGATGAGTATGAAGTCAGGAGAAGATTATGGTCTAGAGTGCCAGTGGACTTTATGAGGGCAACCGAACTTTGTTGGGTGCCCGATTAGTTGCAGGACGATGGAAATTATGTCCAATCGTGCTTCGAGGAGAGCCGACCTCTTCCTTCCGTGAAGTGTTTAGAGCTTGAGCATTCAGATTTGGCAACATTGATGAGACCAGTGATTAAGTACTCTTAGTGGTGTGTCGACCATCAGTCCAAGAGTTGAGGCAGAAAAGAATAACGCTCACGTATGATTTACTGAGCGAGACGAAGTCATACTCCTCCAATGCCGGCGCATCCCATCATGATGATTTAGTTGAGATTGGCGAGAAGAGGAAAGAAGTAGTTGCAAGCATAAAACCTGCTCCAAAACGACATAGGATAGAACCATCTCGTTCCGCGGCGTCTCGAAATATTGATGAGCTGGTGGCCATCGCAGACGAATCCTTGGCCGAGATGATGAGGCATTCTGCAGTTCAGGAAAAAGACAATGAACTGATCTAGTTGGATAACGATGAGCCCTCATCTCCTATGGGCACAAAAATACTGGGTTCGGATAATGAAATGGAAGTCCAAAATGATGATTTCGAAGAGGGAATGATTTTCGCCCTTAGAGGATTCTTGGATATTCCAAATGAAGGGAATGTTCAGGAGGAAGATGGTATCGAGCAGCCTACCATTTCGGATTGGCTGAAGGAGAGGATGAAGATTTAGGCACCAGTCAAGGTCCAAGAAGAAGATGATACTGCAGATTTCTTGGCAAGGTTGGAACAGGTTGCTACTAAGAAACCTGCCAAGAAAGTTTCAGAGAGATGAAGCCGGTGGCCGTTCTATACATATCGCAGTACCAACAGTGGATAAAGCACAGGATGAGATCACTCCCCAGGAATACGCCATAACCACTATAGACCTTGGGCCAACAACAAAAGGCTAGGAAGTGGAAGAACTGGACAATTTCGTCTCAACTATCAAGGCGAGATTGGAAAAGGAAGTGGTGAAAAAGAAGGAATGCAAAAGGGAGGTCGAGCGCTTGAAGGAGTACATACAGCATCTGACCCAACCACTCAATCAGGGTGATGTATTTCTGTGCCCGTGTGGAGAAGAGGAGCTACTGCATAACCCTGATTGAGTGGTTGAGTTAGATGCCGTATGTACTCCTTCAAGCGCTCAACCTCCCTTTTGTATTCCTTCTTTTTCGCCACTTCCTTTTCCAGTCTCGCCTTGATAGTTGAGACAAAATTGTCCAGTTCTTCCACTTCCTGGCCTTTTGTTGTTGGGCCAAGGTCTATAGTGGTTATGGCGTATTCCTGGGGAGTGATCTCATCTTGTGCTTTATCCACTGTTGGTACTGTGATATGTATGGAACGGCCACCGGCTTCGTCCCTCTGAATGGTGGAAAATTTCTTAGTAGGTTTCTTAGTAGCAACCTGTTCCAACCTTGCCAAGAAATCTGCAGTATCATCTTCTTCTTGGACCTTGACTAGTGCCTGAATCTTCATCCTCTCCTTCAGCCAATCCGGAATGGTAGGCTGCTCGATACCATCTTCCTCCTGAACGTTCCCTTCATTTGGAATATCCAAGACTCCTCTGAGGTTGGAAGTCATTCCCTCGTCGAAGTCATCATTTTGGACTTCCATTTCATTATCTGAACCCAGTATTTCTGTGCCCGTAGGAGAGGAGGGCTCATCGTTATCCAATTGGATTGGTTCATTGTCTTTTTCCTGAACTGTAGAAGGTCTCATCATCTTGGCCAAGGATTCATTTGCGGTGGCCACCAACTCATCAATATTTCGAGACGTCGTAGAACGAGATGGTTCTATCCTCTGTCGTTTTGGAGCAGGTTCTATGCTTGCAACTACTTCTTTCCTCTTCTCGCCAATCTCAACTAAATCATCATGATGGGATGCACCGACATTGGAGGAGTATGACTCCGTCTCGCTCAGTAAATCATATGTGAGCATTATTCTTTTTTGCCTCAACTCTTAGACCTGATGGTCGACCCACCACTGATAGTACTTAATCACTGGTCTCATCAATGTTGCCAAATCTGAATGCTCAGGCTCTGACCACTTCACGGAAGGAAGAGGTCGACTCTCCTCGAAGCACGGCTGGACATAATTTCCATCGTCCTGCAACTGATCGGGCACCCGGCAAAGTTCAGTTGCCCTCATAAAGTCCACTGGCACTATAGACCATAATCTTCTCTTGACTTCATACTCATCAATGGCGTTCGCCCAAAAGTCCTCCAATTCCACTATGTGTTTGTATCTTCTCCCATCCATGGTTCGAATATGATGGTGTGGGTCAAAATTGGCCCTAGACTTATAGGCTGTGAACGGGTACCATTGGATTTCTAGCCTGGCGCTCTCGATTGCTTGTGCTGACGAACAGGATTCTAGAATATTCCCAATAAAGAATGGGAATGTAACAGCCGCCTTCTTACTTGGCCTCTGGATGTTCTGGTATTCTTCCAGCTGCCTCAGGACTTCAAGCAAAATCATCCGATTTGTTGGATAGATAGGCAGCTTGTAAGGATTTCCAGTGAATCCTTGGATCCTGACATATGTAGATTTTGGAAATTGGATAAACCAGGATCCATACCTACTGATCAAACTCTTTGCTTTGTGACTCAGCCTCTGGTGCTTTCCTCCTTGAAGTGTTCTTGTGATATACATTAGGAAAGCATCGTGCACCCGCCTGAAATGAGAATTCTCCCTTAGTTGAAGTTGCGGGTAGCAATCATAAGGCTTGAGTTCATTTTCCCCATTGCCAACTTTGCCTTTGCAAATCAGTCTTGAGTATTTATATGTCTGGCCAACAAATAGACAATGTACGAGCTCATGTGAAAAGACTTGGTTTTTTCCAAATTGGTCAGCTGCTCGTGAAGATTGTCACTTATCATTCGAGACCAGTTGAACATCTTCACGCCGGAAGTGACTTCGTCTATAAAATAATACATCCATGTCTCAAAAGCACGCCTTGTGGATTGCTGTCTATCCTGTTCAACATCAAAATGATGTCCCCATAATCTTCTTTAAAATCTGTCCGACGTAGCTTCTTAGGCATCTTCTTTGTTGATGGTCTAGGCTTCTCCAGCCATGCCTTATTAACATTTGTAGCACACAATTCTGTTCAACATCAAAATGATGTCCCCATAATCTTCTTTAAAATCTGTCCGGCGTGGCTTCTTAGGCATTTTCTTTGTTGATGGTCTAGGCTTCTCCAGCCATGCCTTATTAACATTTGTAGCACACAATTCAGAATGGCTGTCATACAATCTCTTGGCGTCCTCCTTGGTTTTGTAGACAGTACGGGAATGTCTGGATGCGGAATGTCTCCTGGCAAGCCCCACTGGCTGATGCATTTTCAAATTTATTATGGAAGTCCAATATTATGCATATGTAATCTTGTGATATTGTTGAGGTTGGTGCCTTAGTTTGAATTGGGTTGGTGCTCAATTTAGGGGATTGTAGTCTCCTTAGAGTTGGTGCTCCTAAATCTGGAAGTTGGTGCTTCCATAGGGAGTAGGTGCTTCCTTAGGGTTGGTGCCCTTAAAAGATTGTAACAGAGTTTTGGGTTGTGAGGCTGGATTTGAGTAGTAGACTCAAGTAGCATTTCTCACCATGGTTTTTCCCATCTTGGGTTTTCCATGTACATCTGGTGTTATGGTATTTTGTGTGGGTGCTTGTGCTTATCATAGCTTTACATGTTTTATTCTGCACATTTAGTTTTAAGGTTGTGTATGCATTAAGTGTTTAATGTATTAATCTGCATAAAGGATTTAAGTGTTAATTTTTGCTATCTAATCGTGGGTGTGGTTTCTTAGCCGCTGGCCCATAGATGAAGAAGAGGTTGCAGATATGCTCTAGGGGAGAAAGTTATACAAGGTATTGTTGCACAAAGGTATTTAGGAGCGACCCTTTGCCATTGATGTCAAAGGGGGAGAAAGTTAAGCAAATGCTTAAGTATCTTAGAAAGGGGGAGAAAAAGTACCTGAGAAAGAAGGAGAATGTATGCAGATGCTCAAGATGCTCAAATTGCAGAAAGGTATGCAAATTGGTATTCATATTGTTTTGATGGAGCATTTAGTTTTGTTGAGCATTTAGGTTTTGTCATCAATGACAAAGGGGGAGATTGTTGGCAATATGTTGTCATTGATGTCAAAAGGGGAATGTCAAAAGGGGATCAAACGTTGGTGTTGATCCTAATGTTGTCGTGCTGATATAGTAGGATGTAGTATGGAAGGAATGATGTGTTAGGATGCTAATATATGCTGATGTTTTGAAAGAGATGGAGTAAAGTTATATTTTGCACAGGTTGCAAAATGTTGTCACAAAGTTGCAATGTTGTCTAAAAGTTGTCATATTTCTGCAACTTGCATCTCCAAGTGTGTGAGTGCAAATCTAATGGGAGGTCTGATATGGGTTTTTTCGAGAGGATTCCTGAATGGTATTTTGCAGGTTTGAAGGTGGGAGTATGTGCTCAGAAAAGATTTATTTTCCTCTCAGGTGTTTAGGGTTTTATTGTTAAACCTTAATTAGTTTGCAGGTCATGGCATTCACAAGTTTATATTTGTTCGTTGACTTGCTATTGGCAGTTACCGGTCGCTTAAGTTATTACCTCTTGGGTTTGTTTGACAACTGGCCCCATTACCTAGTCACCCGGTTGATGTCACTGGGAGAAGATTGTCGGTTCCCCCGACACAACGATGGACGTTAAGTTAAAGTTGATCGACGGTGCTGAGTTGAAGAATAGATGATTTGATGGTTATCGTTGAAGGAGTATACATCGCAAGTATGAATTTGAAGGCCAAAGGCAATTTAGCAATAGGCGATGGACATGAAAGCAAGGAAGATCAATGACATAGTGTTAAAGAGAACTTGATCTAACGGTTAGGATATAAAGTTGGATATATGAATGGAGATTGTTTGATCGTGGCACGAAAGATGGAATCGACGACCAAAATTTAAAGTTGAATATTATACAATGGCTATGCACAGGTCGGTTGGGGTTTTGGCTGTTAACTAACATTGCGGATAGAATTAAATGTTTACCTGCATAGATGTTTGTTTTGATTGGAGATTTGATTGACAAGGCGGCGACACAGATTGCTACATCGAATGAGATCAAAAGCAGATTGAATGATCTGGAGATTGCATTAATTGCCATATAAGGTCAGGGTTTGCTAAAGTTTATGGTTTTGCAAACCAACGAACGAGATTTGATGTTGTGAGAAGATCATAATAGAAGATCTATCCTGACTATGTGTGTGGCTCGAGGAATTGATTACTGTAAGGTTTAGGGTTTTGCCAAAGTTAGTAGATTCAACAAATATGTACAGAGAGTTAGTGGAATGATGAACAGGTAGCTTGTTGGTGAAGCTAGTGAACCTGATTGGATGACCTGGACGGTGATGCACATCTCTAGGTTGTGTGTTTACAGGTCGGTGATAAAGAGAAACAAAATGGACAACCAAATTGTGTTGTTGTTGTAGCAGCAGTTGCTATTGATGTGCTGATTGTTGAACTTGCTGTGTGAGTATGTATAAGGTGTTTGCAAGTTGTTGATAGTGAAATTGTTGTATCAGTAGTAAGTGTATGAGTTTGCGTATTATGTATCTATAATTGCTATATCTACTGTAGGAGAGTATGAGTTTGTAAGTTTTTAGTGCAGAGAGGAGAGGATTGTATTGCAGATAGAGAGTGCAGAGAAGTGGGGATGTGTTGTTGAGTTTGCAACAACATTGCAAATTGTATATGTACTGTAATGATGCATTTTCAGGTTGTGTAAGAACCAATATTATGCATATGTAATCTTGTGATATTGTTGAGGTTGGTGCCTTGGTTTGAAATTGGGTTGGTGCTCAGTTTAGGGGATTGTAGTGTCCTTGGAGTTGGTGCTCCTAAATCTGAAAGTTGGTGCTTCCACAGGGAGTCAGTGCTTCCTTAGGGTTGGCGTCCTTAAAAGATTGTATCAGAGTTTTGGGTTGTGAGGTTGGATTTGAGCAGTAGACTCAAGCAACATTTCTCCCCGTGGTTTTTCCCATCTTGGGTTTTCCACATACATCTGGTGTTATGGTATTTTGTGTGGGGGCTTGTGCTTATCATAGCTTTACATGTTTTATTTTGCACATTTAGTTTTAAGTTTGTGTATGCATTAAGTGTTTAATGTATTAATCTGCATAAAGGATTTAAGTGCTAAGTTTTTACTATCCTCATGCAGTTCACCCCCTCTCGTGGATCATTTTCTACATGCCCGAGAGATCTTTCAAGCCTTGGAGCACTCGTACGCCTCCTGGCCCCACGAGCATTGCATCTCGGGAGTGGCGTACTTGAGAAGTCTCTCTCAAGCCCAAGAGCACTCATGCGCCTCTTGGCCCACGAGCATGGCAGGATCTCAAGTTGACACCATCCCTCAGTCCACCTTGGAGGCACTCCATCCTCCTTGATCAAGCCTAGGAGCATTCATTCACCTCCTAGCCCACAAGTGCTGCATCTCAAGGTGGTGTGCTTGATAAGATGCATGAAGACTGCTTCCCTCAACAAGCCTAAGAGCACTAATACACTTCTCGGTCCCACGAGCATTGCATCTCAGGGGTGGCGTACTTAATGAAGGCAAAGCCGGTACTTCCCATCTCATGAACCTAGAAGGTTGATCGACCTCCCTATTTGTAGACACTTATATAAATTCAAAATAGATTGCTAAAGGAATCTTATTCTATTAATTGTATATATATATATACACACACATATATATATATAGTTATTCCTAATTTATATATTTAAAACTTACTTCCCAATAATATCCTTGCTGAAAACAATATTTATTTCCAATAGATCTCTTATATTCCAAGTTCTTATTTTTCTTCTATCCAATCCACTTGCTGCATTCTCCACAAGGAAATGATCTCCCTTTTATATCTTATTATTGAGAGAGTCACAACCTTTCATATTTAGAGTCACAACCTTGCACATTAAGAGTCACAAACTTTCACATTAGGAGTCACATCATATTTATTCTCAATTGATTGATTGAATGATGTTATGGATCTCTTTCTCAAATGAAATGCTCTCCCTTTTATATCTCAAGTTTGAGGGAGTCACACCTTTTCACCTCAATAGTTACAACTCTTCATTGCTGAACTTGGAGAATAATAATTTAATTTTAAATAAGACAATTTGTGAGTGTTGCTGTCTATTACTTGTAATCAGTCCTAATAATTCCTCACCTTTTCCTTTTCTTCTAGATCTACCTTCTTTATATACCTTATCTTGCTTAAGGGACACAACCTTTCATATGTTTGTTGACCATTCTTAACAACTTAATCTTTATTTAATGCCAGTTTGGTGTAATATTAATTATCTTTATTGATTTCTTTTGAAGCATAGGTTGCAGACATTTAGGAATAAAACAGGACATTACAAAACTCTTTTTTTTTTTTTTTGTTATTATTAGACTGCAGGAATGGGGTAGCACGACCCCCTATAAACTGCAGTGCGCCTAGTAAACTTTTTAACGTGACCGGCGGCGCTGGCGCGACACGCCCTCCGGTACCACGGGGCGGGGGAGACTAGAACTCGTGACCAGCAGAGCCGCAACGGAATTACTTAGCCAACCGAGCTAGGGCCCCCGCCCAGGACATTACAAAACTCTAATAATGTTGCTTAAAAAGAATTCTTTTGTAGACTGTTGAAGCAGAATTGGCCTTCCATGCCCTCAAAGCCACTATGTGTTCCTTGATTTTTACAAACCATTTGTCCTAGACTATGATGCCTGGGGAATAGGTATGGATGTTGTCTTGATGCAATGACCGGTTGCATTACACAAATAGAAGCACAAGTTTATGTCAATGCAAAATTTACTTCTATCAACTCAAATGTCAAATCAAATTCAAGAATGTGCAAGGACTTTTTCGCAAAACCATCACTATAAAATTACTAAGTTATGAAGAACACCTCTTGGCCCAAAAACCAAATCCCTTCTACATCAAAAACACTAAGTTTAGAAACATCCCACAAAAACTTAAGTGGCAGTAAACTCCAAGAAAATAATAGTTAAAGATGATTCAATTAAATTTTCAGTAATAGAAATGTAGCCACTACTCATTAAATAAAAATACAAGTGATAAAAAATATCTTTAAAATGATGGGAAGAGTTCAATCAGTACCTGCAAACTTAAAATTTGGTGCCTGTGGCACTCATACATAACAGGGCATCTGGTTTAACCCAAGACAAACTGTAGAAAATTTCATTACTAAGAAATGCTTGATATAATTTAAAGAGAGGCAGATGCAACTGCATAGTGGAGGAAGAACCCAGGAGCTTTCAAGTATTGGACTGCTTCATATGCACCTGCCTCATTGCGGCTTATGCTTGTAAAATATCTGTAGCTTACAGAAAGCACAGGCCTTATCAATAGGCATTGATACTGTGTCACTATATGAAACAAAGAAGTTGTCCACTGAGTCACTTTACCTTTTCCATTTTTCTCCCTATATGAATGCTGAAGAAAAATGTAGGAGCATACATAGGGTGCATGAATTGTATGACAAATTGCACTACCCAAAGGTGGCAAAGAAAATTTGAAACGTCATTGCAACAAGTTTTTCTTTAGGAATGTAAATGTGAGCAATTGGGGATGCACAAAAAATTAAAAAAAGCATTACCAGGGTAATGAAACAATTAGGGAAGAGATTTTAAAATCGTAACATGATGAATTTGTCTATGCAAATATTTTCATTTGATGTGGAGTGTAATTTGCAGAATATTTTCTCCATCAAAATTATTTCTAACTTGAGTGTGATTGGTTGTATTACGCTAGTGGAAGCAAAAGTTTGTATCAATGCAAAATTTACTTCTATCAACTCAAACTTCAAATCGAATTCAAGAATGTGCAAGGAAATTTTCCCAAAACCATCACTATAAAATTAGCGAGTTATGAAGAACATTACTTGGCCCAAAAACCAAACCCCTTCTACATCAAAAACCCTAATTTCAGAAACATGCTGCAAAAACTTAAATGGCAGTAAACTCCAAGAAAATTAAATATTGAAAGATGATTCAATTAAATTTTCAGTAATAGAAATGTAGCCACTACCCATTAAATAGAAATATGTCATGTCCCCGGAGTCGGAACCCTAAAATGTAAATACAAAAGGAAATAAATATATGTAAATAAATATTACAATTTGAATATTGTTATAATTATAACTATCAGGAGATAATATTATAATTATAATTATTATATATAATATCATAAATATTAAAATATAAATATTGACAATTTAAATAATAAAGTAAATATTAAAAATATATAAAATTAACAATATTATTATCAAATGTAAAATGATGATTATTATTATTGCAATAGGTAATTAATTAGGGACATTACATGGCAGTAAAAGGAAATATTACCACTTCTTTAATATTCGGCATTGATTGATATAAGATGCAATTTGGGAAAAGAAGATGGTTATAATCAAGCCGAGTTTGAATCTCCTGTTCATGGCACGTCGTAACCAGGACCAAGATTAAAAGAGTTATAATTATACCTAGTCAGCGATAGAATAGAACATGCGTGTAACCTTTATTAATATCGAAGAATACTAGACTGTGATCTAACACACATTTGCCGGTGACACTCGCATTATGCATAATATGGACATCATTGTGGAAACCTAAGTTGCGACCAGACTTTAGGTACCGCACCACAGTGTCATTGTCAACGAGCCAAGTATTATATTGGAATGATATAGTTAATATATATTCAGCACTGCTGGTAATATCTCGACTCTATCGAAGACCATTTTATAACATCGCATGGAGTCTACCGAGCCATATTGGAATATCTATCGTGGGAGATACAAAGTGTTTCAGACATATAGTAATTAATCACGACTTCATGCCATACAATGATGAAGTATAAAAGGCAATAAAGACATTATACGGAGCAATAAATGGAGAACCACGTCCAGAGGCAAGATAAAGATTAAAAGGGATCGATGATTCAGGAATAGACCCGATCATCAAGACGCATTCTCAATCCTATTGGAAGCCGACGCAAAAGGGAGACAGATGATTAAATATAATAATCAGATTATTAAACGGCCAGAGGAGATAATGGAAACAACAACGATTATTAAAGGAGTGTAAGAATACTTTTAAGACAGCGATTAGTTTACATCTTCAAGGCAATGATTAGCCTTAAACTAATAGTCATGTCTCTTCGAAGAGGATAACATTCATCCAAGAGACGCACCTGTTCTATGCAGAGAATAAAGATATAAGTAATAAGGAAACAATCAAATGCAGGGAGAGAGCATATCCCGGAACAGAATTGGAGAAGTGAATACACTTTAAGTTGCAGGTCAGGATGCTCCTAAGAGAGCCGCTTGATCAACTATTTGGGGCTGTATTATACTTGAGACATACTAGATGCGCAGACCAGATACCCGCACACTTTGAAGGTCTAATTCAAGCATGACGACCAAGGAGAGGTGTCATTTCTGGTACATATAATCATACAGAAAAATCAGAAACATTACCTACACCAGATATCCATCCAGCAATCTTAAATACTATAGATTGCAGACCCTTGAAATACTGTGATTTAGAAGACCCAAGGCAAAGATTAAATAATTCTATAAGGGGGATCATTACACAGCAACTTAGGAATCGATGAATGGAGGGATGAGTAAAGAAAGAATATAGGAATACATTCTGAACTAAGGAATCAACAAATCATTTATAGCAGGATCTAAGCCAAAATTTATCTTATTTGAAGCATTTAAGTGGTAAACTACATTAAGCTTGTGATTCTAGGGCAAGAATTAGGGTTACCTCAAAAGGGGACATTACAAAATACAAGTGCTAAATTGTTTTTCTAAAATGATGGGAAGGGTTCAATCAGTACCATCATCTGTGGCACTCATACATAGCAGGGCATCTGGTTTAACCCAAGACAAACTGTAAGAAATTTCATTATTGAGAAATGCTTGATATAATTTAAAGAGAGGCAGAGGCAACTATATAGTGGAGGAAGAACCTAAGAGCTTTCAAGTATCAGACAACTTTATATGCCCCCACCTTGTCACGGGTTATGACTGTATAATTAGCACAAAAGCTTATTTACTGATTAGCATATTAAATTTGTATTTAAATGGTCTTTGCAAGAAGCATAGATAAGTTGTTTTGAACTTTTGAGGATTAAAAGCTTTTTATGATGTGATGTGGAGAGTTAATCAAATTGCAGAATTAGACAATTAGAGAAGTTACAATATTAGCACTTAAAAAAAAATTGAGAACTTATTGGAATTGATTAATATTTTAGTGAATTAATCAATTGGATTAGGTCAATAATCTATATTTTAAGATGAAAAATTATATCATAAAATTAATAATTCAAGTATATAGTTAGATCCTAAAAAAAAATGATTGGTAGAAGATCACATTTTAAAGTAAGTTGGTAGAGTAAGAAGCAAAAAATAACTACATGGCTTTAAAAAAATCACAAATAGAAAACACATGGGATCTATATTTTAAAAAAGTAAAGTATTTAGTGAATCAGAAACTTAATTTAAATGAAAATTTCGATAAATTGAAGGTACTAGAAAATGCTTTGAAATATATGCTGGTGGAGTTGTTGGTTCCATCTCCGGTCAATAATGTGTCATATGGATTCATATTTGGCTATATTTGACCCATTCTAAAGTATTTAGTGAATCAGAAACTTAATTTAAATGAAAATTTCGATAAATTGAAGGTACTAGAAAATACTTTGAAATATATGCTGGTGGAGTTGTTGGTTCAACCTCTGGTCGATAATGTGTCATATGGATTCATATTTGGCTATATTTGACCCATACAAATGCTGAATTGTTTCTTTGGCTCTGTCCATGGCCTCATATACTTATCCCATGGAGTTTTTAATCCCCATCCGCCAATTGCAGAATGTTAACCATCGGTTATAACACCTAAAACAAGAGTCTGAATGAAAAGGAAATTAAAAAATTAAAGTGAATAATTTAAAAAAAATTAAAATATCAAAGTTTTAAAAATCAACCTTTTAACATTTTTAAAAAAGGGAAATTTTGATTAAAAACTTACCTTGATAATCTTCCCTATGGTCTTGACAAATGTATCATAAAAAATGGTCTTCATGACTCTCTTTGCTTCAACCTTTCTATAGTAAGGGCTCTCCAAACACATTTTGCTCACAAACATGTGCTTAAGGTTGGGAAATGCAGCTGCTATACTTTGCAAAGTGAGGAAGTTAGTGGCAAAGTATGTGACTTTTGTACACACAAGCTCCTTGCCACTAGTATGCTCTTTCATGAGATTCAGGACCCATGTGTGATTGTAGATGTATTTGGTAATATTCCTTGCATCTTCAATTGCATTCTTCACCTAACTGAACTTCCTTATGTCCTCAAGGATAAGGGAAAGGCAGTGGGTGGCACAAGGGCTCCAAAACAATATAGGGTTCATCGCTTTTAGTAGTTTACTAGCTACCAATATTTAGATGCATTGTCCGTCACTATTTGAATAACATAATTGATTGCCACCTCCATTACCACCTCATCCAACAGGCTACACAAGGTCTCAACATTTTTTATTTCATTGGAGGCATCAATTGATTTCAAAAAGACCAACTATCCTCTTGAGGCCACTAAAAAGTTAATGAGTGTTCTATTACTAGGATCTGTCCACCCATCAAATAAAATGTCGCTGCCTTTGCTTTTCCAAATCTAATTTTGTTTCTTTACTAGTTTATATGTGTTTTGAACCTCATCCTCCAATAATGGGTCGTTCAATTCATAACTGTTGAGGATTTGAACTCCTTACTAGGCACTATTAATGTGGTAACTAGTTGCTTCCAATAAGAATTTGAAGCAACTTTAAAAAAAAATTCTGTTGTAGTACTAAAATTTGGCACAAGCCAACTTCGCCTCATAATGCAATTCCCTATTCTATGTAATACCTTCCAATGAAGGTTGCACATCAAGAGTCTTACAAGGATCAAAAAAATTAGAATTGTGGTTGCCCAAACTATCCAATCTTTGTACTTGTGGTCCAATGGAAGAAGAAGCCGCCCATATCTCCTTAGTGTTTGACCTTGTAGAATTGGGAAATGTGGGTGAGGCTTGCATTGCCTTTGTTGTCCTCTTTTTCTTTGCTTTTTTTTGCTCATATGTTCAAAGGAGAGTTCTCGTTTCATTCTAAACCTCTAGAGTTGCTTTAGTACTGGTGTAATATCTCGGCAAGCAACTTGTGCAAGGTGATATTTCCAATGATTTATACCTCTTCTCATATCCATTGTACAATAGCTGCAAATAACATTCCATTTTTTGGACCTTTTGTCCTATGTTTCTAGCAAGGTTCCTTAGACTTGCCACTTTTTTTGCTTGTAGTCATGGATGTCATGTTCTTTTCAAAAA